>JARFIX010000043.1:1800000-2089508 GCA_036346125.1 Lycocerus yunnanus | reverse complement strand
TTTCGACGTGTCGTTATTTAAATAAGTCATTTAACACTTCAAAAGTCGAATTTAACCTATTTTTGGTTCAAATAACAATTTATCCGCTAGTAATTTTACGAAAAAATATTTATAAACTGTCAATCGAAACAAAATTGTAGTAGTGTAAACTTGCAAAGTTATTTGTGAAAACCAACCAATCACAATTCACATTTCAATATTTTAATTCTCACTTCAAGATTATTCTTAAAATGAATGGACTATAGGTCTAATTTATTTAATACAATTCATTTTTTGTATTTCCTCCCTACTTTTCAAATGCTTTGGGGAGCAAATGTTTGTATTTGCTAGCAATGTATTTGAGATTTTTCTTTGCAAGATTTAATGTTTTGCCTTCCGATACTGGAGCACTGGAGAGTATTCCATATTCCCCAGTGGATGCGATTTATTTTTATCAGAAGTGAATTGAAGATTTTAGCATATCCACTTGGCCGTTGCTATGGTACGTCGCATTTTTAATAATAGATAATAATAAAGTGTGATCCAAATCGAAGTGCAAAAGTAATTTAATTAAAAAAACAAGATTTTTATTATAAAATTCAGTTTTATTGGCATCAATCTAAAGTAGTCACATGGGAATTACACATGAAAAATGGCATCCACATGGCCTTCTACAGATATCTGATCCTTTTAACAAAATTTTTGATAACACTCTCATGTAATGCAGGCTGCATCTCTTCAATAGGGTTTGCAATATTCGTTTTCAAACCTTCAATTGATTGTGCATCATTAGCATAGACTTTAGATTTAAAATGGCCCTGAAGAAAGAAATCTATGTTGTTAAATCACAGGATCTTGGTGGCCAGTTGACATCATGATAATGAAATACACACCAAACAGTTATTTGTTTTTCAACAATTTCTCTTGGATTTTCACTGCCCCGCTTTATATTACGCATGCAAATGCAGATCCTTGAACTGCCGTTAGAAATATTCAATTGCCGAGAACGATGGCAAATTAATGTTGATGTCTCCGTATTTCGGAGGGCACATAAAGTCGGTGGTTCCCCTGCTTTGATATGTCAAACAGGGTAAAAATCACCCTCATAGGCTGCGCACCGCCTGGCTTTGCTGGGGCTTCGGGCCGGGTGGGCTAGTTCGATGGCTACCCAGCGGCTGGGGTAGTACCTGGCATATTGGTGGGATGCTAAATGGGGCTTTTTAGGTCGACCTTTCAGTGAACATCAACATACTGCAGTTTAATACACACCATTAGCTTGGTGGGATTACGGGATAGGACGTTCTTTGTTCATAATGTCTGCCATTGTTGGGGGTGCGGGCCGGATGGCGAGATCAGATGACTGATCCACATCCCCAGTATACGATATAATTTCTAAGAAAACTAATGGCATATATCGTAAATCATTTATATAATTTTAAAATTAATTTCAAAGGTTAATAATATAAATAATTTCTATAATTTTTAAACAATTAATGTTCAATATTTATAAATTTATGGGATTCGGTATGAAGTGATTCGAGAAACTTTTTAAAACAGTAAAAAATGCAAGATAACGACCGGGGGGGGGGTGTATGAATCATGTGTGATTCATCATATGAATGGAGTCGTAGCTCCAAAGAAAATTACAGGAGTATCATGAAGCTTCTGCATAATTTGACATTTAGTGTCCCGTCTTCCAATTTTAGGGCACTGATATGTAAAAAAAGGAGAAATAAAAGTTCGAGAGAAAAAATCTTCGTATTTCAATAGCCGAATTTTTCACATGTCATTTTAAGTCAAGAACCAGATTTTGTTGCGATTCTATTTCAACTTTTGATTCTTGGCATGATTATGACCCTTCGAAGGTCATAACGCATGTCAGTACGTATATAATAAAAATATGCAAGAAAATACAATTATTAAGACTCATTTCCTAACTAGTTTTGCCACAAAGTTGTTCAGAAAAACTAATTTTACCTGATATTTATTTTAGTTTAGTTAATATATTAATTTTTTTTTTAATATTAGTTTATTTAATATTTTACAATCTAAATATAAAAAAAAAAATTTGTAACTTGGCCAGATTACCGCAAGTGCCCAAAATGCGGATCTGCGTTAAATAAAAAATGATGTGGCTCTGGCTACCAAGCGCCTAGAGTTGACCACAAAATAAATTCAAAGTGTATTTTATTGTTTTTAAATTTTGTAGTCAGTGCTGCTGCTTTCAGCTCAAGGAAATGAGGTTGCAAGATGACTCGGAGCCAGTGCATCCACGCACTTAGCCTCTTTCCATGGTACGATCGGTTAGCAAAATATTTATTAGTAAGCGCTTATTTATGATATATCACAAAGCAGCTACAATGCTTGAACCCCTCGCGCTTTTATTGACACCCCCCTCCCCGCACCGAAGGTGAGGAAAGAGCGGTAAAATTATCAATCCAAATAAAAAAATAATTAGCAACGTAAAACAAATATCAACATCGACTTACCTTGTTTGATTTAAAATTACACAAAAAAGAAACCTTGGGTTAATCTTGAGCCACTTTGAAGGCCAGTTTTTATAATCCCCAGGGCAGTCTCTGATTTTATTGCCAGTAAAATAAATTAAATAAAAGAAGACGGTCGCGGCCTAGCGCTTAAGTGTGTCAACTGCTAAACCGAGATCCCCGGTTCAAATCCGGACGGAGTGAAAATTTTCTGACCGTCTTCCCTCGGCAGGCAATGGCAAACCACCGAGGTAGAATGCCAAGAGAACTCTAAAAAATAGAGTCACCAAACCCTCTTTAGGGTAAACGGACTGAGAAGGAAGGAAAATAAATTTGAATCGCAAATTAAGGACTTATGCCCGATTTCTTCACCTAGAGATTATCTATTAGATAAATTAACAAAGCAACCAATCAGACAGCAGCAAAACAAAACGATCAGAACTATGATTGGCTACTTAATTTAATTTATCTTACAGATAGATTATCTAACAAGGAGACCACCCGACCTTACCCTAACCGATTTGCTTGATTTTTGTTTTACGAGCAGGTTATGACTAGAAATGAAGCGGGCCAAAATATTAGAGCGCGATATTCACCCGTTGCCGAGAAAATCTACTTTGAAAATATCGTCTTTTTTCATATTTTATGGGGTACGGCTGAAGGGTCTAGTAATTTTCTTATTGGTATCTGTGGATATAGGGATAACAAAAATACTATATATAAATTAAAATTATAATATATCAAGCTGTGTACTAAAATCAAAAATCTTATTTTTATCTATTAATCTTCGGAGGAATCATCCGAAAATTCGCAGGAGCCAGGGTGATATTCGTCGTAAAACAAAAAAGCAATATGTTTCACTACATCGAGCGCACCTTATAAATGCAGTTTTCTTACACTTGCAAGGATTGTTTAAAATTTCTATGGGAAGCACATTTGGTTTACATTTATGAAAACATTTCTCTCGTCAGTGAGCTTGGAAGCAAACCACGCGTACTGCAGCATATCCGAAAAATTGGTGAGGACAACTGATGTTGTACTATCGATTGTATTTTATGCAATCTTCCGAGAATTGATTTCACGTTGTGTCTCGATCAACTGTGCACAATTTTGAAGACGTTTGATAAAATTTTTACTTGTCGATAAAAGTAAACATCGCAAGGCTGGACCAATGGTGTACATTTCGGAGGAATTACTTTAATCGTACAAGTTGATTGACCTTCTTCATCCTGAAATACTTCATCGTATAGATCTAGATTTGTTTGGCCTCCCAAGAATCGATTATAAGTAGAAAACGTTCTTTTCCACGTATGGCTTAAAACGTTCGTTAAATAATCTTTATACAAAGATGTTGTCAACTTTCCCGACTTTGAAGAAGTTACAACAACATTTTATATTTTCTAGCATATTCTTCTACACATATTTTAACCCTCGGCCCAAATGATCCTGTCGCCTCTTGTAGGCATACAAAAACGAGAGGTAATAGTTTTCCGGAGAGGGTAATGGCATACTGTGCTGTATAGGAATGGGTGACCTTGTTCATGTCCTTTGTATTAACAATAATAGCTTTTGATCCCCGCTCCGCGAGAGTTCGGTTATAATTTGACTGGTATTGACACCCAGTCTGATCTGTATTGATAACAAGATCTTTGTCAAATTTCGGTATCAACGCACGAGTCTGGATTCGAAATCTTTCAGCGGCAGCCAAAGTTTCCTCCAGTGTCGCGGTTTCTCTTTGGCTTACAAATTTGGTTATTTTTCGCTGGCCAATTCGGTGTCTTCTTTTGAATCGAACAACCCAATTTTCAGAGGCTTTGAATTCAAAATTCTCAAACTGACCCGCTGCAGATAATGCCCACTGTTGCAAGTTTCTTGTTGATACTTGTTGAGAGTTTTTCGAGCTTCTACAAACCTGTCATTGCTCCAAGAGTCAATAATTTCAAATTTATCAAATTTTGTTCCACCATTTTGAATTTGTTTTCTCCATTTCTTCAAATCCTTAAAGCTTTTAGACGGGAACATCCTCCTTTTGAAGAGTTTTAATGCTCCACTTTGGATGTTGCCTAGCAATATTAGAAACCTTGATTTTGTAATCTAGTGGAATATTATCGATTTTTCTATTTTCATCCTTTTCTCTCTGGAGAACAATCTTCGGTCATATTTTCTTTTACTTCTTCAAAAATTTCGTCCTCCGACACAATTCCTTTTCTCCTAACGTTGTTATAATGTAATGGTAAATGTCTTCTCCTACTACCACAGCGTCTTCACTAATTACCGCAGAAGCTTCTGGCGCCATTAAATTATTTGCAATAAGGAGTTGCTGACAATACACCATCGCATCTTTCAATCGCCTCCTAGAAATTTCACTATACAGAGATTCTTCATCGGTTTCGATTTCTTCAACTGTCGAAGGGCCCAGTGTTTCCATGAATTTGTAGTCAGACATTGTCGAAACGATATATAGGTATAACTTGATATATTATAATTTTAATTTATATATAGTATTTTTTGTTATCCCTATATCCACAGATACCAATAAGAAAATTACTAGACCCTTCAGCCGTACCCCATAAAATATGAAAAAAGACGATATTTTCAAAGTAGATTTTCTCGGCAACGGGTGAATATCGCGCTCTAATATTTTGGCCCGCTTCATTTCTAGTCATAACCTGCTCGTAAAACAAAAATCAAGCAAATCGGTGAGGGTAAGGTCGGGTGGTCTCCTTGTAAGAGATTTCTCTAGGTGAAGAAATCGGGCATTAGAACATTGAGGTTTGTGCAGGCTCTTTTTAAATTGAAATGGTCGTAACTTTTTTTAGTAACAATAAAAACAGTAGTAGGTCCTTTAACAACATATATCTGCTGTACTAGTAATTTTGTCACATTTTAATCTGTTTTCAACAGCCACAAACCAACGAAGACCGATCAGATATTTCGCCATCTGCAACATTTTTTGAACCACCAAGAGATCACGTGGAAGATCCAAAACCGTCTTCCCTTTCTGGCATCAAATTATTTTTACTCATGCTAATTGGATGCATCGCAATTGTTGCATGCATCGTTATTGGTATTATGTTTTATCAAAAGCAGCAAGAGCACACCAGGAAGAGGTTCTATTAAACATAAAATATTTTTTGTGTTTGAGACTGGTAAATTGAAACACTCCTGTTTATATTTATTTTTACGATTGTTGTGATTTTTGTGTGCCTTTTCCTTTTACTACATTTGCTACATCACTCAAGGTTTTTATTTTACTTTATCGTGCTTTGGGATTATTTTTACATTTTAAAATTCAGAATGCCATCATAAGTTTTTATGGGGGCCTCTACCACCCCACGTTGAGCGCCATTTATTTTTGAACTTTTAGGTGGCACTTGGAATTATTTTAATTTGCAAATTATACAAACTTCCGGGTAGCTTGATATTGTAAATAATGAAATTATTAGATAAGGTAATAATGGACAGTTTTTTAAAATTAATTTTACATAGATGTACATAAAGATAACCCTATTGCCAAAAAGTTGTATATTTTGCAGTCTACAAGTTTGTATAAATAAAAATCTGTATTGTTTACGTATTTTATTTTTTACAATCAAAGTACACAGTTCTTTGACTGACTACAGTCTATAATATTACCATGACCAAAAACCAAAAAAGGTGAACAATTATAAAAACTACACGTATAAACTTTGGTTTCGATTTAACAATTTATCTCTCGATAACAAACAAAATGTGTTTATTAAAATTTTTTTAAAGCAATAAGTACCGGAAAATGGATTATAAAAAAATTTTAATAACATTCAAAAAAACCTTAATATTAAAATTTATAACAATAAAACAAAAAACACACCTGACTAGTACATTTAACATTTATGCATTTTTAAGTAGCCATTTATTAACGTTTCAAGTATAATTATTATTGTATAGCATAAGTACAAAGGATTATATATTGTAACAGCAAATTATAAATTGGCACAATTCCTTTCCCTGATTTTCTTTTCTCTTGGCAAGACATGGATGTCAATTGTTGGTTGTACACAGACAATTTAACAAAAACACTGTTATTTTGCTGGCACCCAGCAATTCAAAAAATCTTTCCGTTTGTATTGTTACAAAAAATCTTTTAAACTAAACTGGCAAATAGTGCCAAATCGGGTACGAAATTAAAAAAAATTAATTGGAAGTGTTTAGATCTACATTAAATGAATATCGGAAATTATTTTCTTGGGGCTTCCTGAGTTAGACTTCTACAAGGTTACCTAGTTTGGAAAATGGGAGGTAAACTATTTGCTGACTAAGTTTTCCGCACTGCATTCCAGTTTTTGAAATTTCAAATCGGCCAACCGTTATGCCTGGTTTATTTTGATTATATTTTATTGACATTTATGGCACATAAATGGTAGGTGAACATTTGATTTGTTAGGCAGTATTTTATTTGATATGTTTAGTTTTATCCTTTAGTCCTTTATTGTTCAATAATTTGATCCAAGTTAATATGCTTTGTCTTCTTGCACTTTTGTAGTAGTTAACTTCTGACAGTACTACGTAATTTTTTTACCAAAACAATGCTAACCGGTGTTGCGATATTTAAAAACAACTTTGCAACTATAAATCTACTTGGTGACCTACGATTGAACAGAAAGCAAACAAAAGCAATAACAGCGTAATGCGTGGGTGTATAAAGTGCTCTTGTGAAAAGTGCAAAGGATTCCCTTACATGTAAGCTTTCCTAAGTGTTCTGACTGTCGAGGTAATTTTTATATTTTTCTTAGGTCAGGACGAGGTAAACTTTAACTCGTTAACCGTCACCTTTGCAACGGATCTGTGCAGAAGAATGACTCAGGAGCAGAGCTGAGAATCTTTTCAACAATTACTGCGTCGACAATTACGGGATTAATAATTTCGAGTTTGCGTTACATTAGGCCATAACCAACCGCAGTTTACTCCTAAAAAATATTAAGTACGCAGTTAGATGGAAGAAAAAACGGATTAAAAATATTATTTGGAAGTGACTTACTATTGTAAAAAAACATGTTTCAGAAGAACCATCAGTACAAAAATTGCTGTTACAATATTACAACGTAAGGGATACTTTACATCAATATATAAACATCAGAGAATTAAAAATTTAAATAACAAAATTTACTACGTACCTAAGGTTTTTGGGTCTAATAAGATAAATAAGTTTTAATAAAAATGAACGAATGATGGATGAACATACAACAATCACACATTTAACAGTAATTTTTATTATAATCAACATCATTGAAGTGCTTTACGAATTTGGAAAAGTTTTAAAAATTGCATACTATTTAAATTTTGATTGTGTTCGAGCAACTGGTGAAATATTCAGTTATATGAAAAATTAATTGGAATCAAAATTTCCACAAAAGCCGTATTAGGTTGCTTCTACCAGTCACTCGAAAACATTTCCGTGCCCAATATTAAGTGACGAATAAAAAAGGAATTTAAACCGCAGTTTCGCGAAATATTTTTACTGGGTCATCAATATTTTTGATATAAATATACCTCGTTATGGTATTATTGGTGGGTATAATATCTTCGGGATTTGGAGCTTTAGTTTCTGTTGTATTCAAATTGATGATAGAATTAATGTTGATGCCTGTCATTAAAAATACAACTTAGCAAAAAATATTCGAAAAATCACACTCGGTGCAACAACGAAATGTCTAAATGCAAGGCTCACTAAACTTTAAATACGAAATTAATAACAAGCAAAATCTACTAAAAATTAAAAAGGATGCATAATGCAAATTAAATTTTTGTACAGAATTTAATTTACAATGTAAGTTTCATAAAAAACAACACTAAGCAATAAAAAATGCAGTTTCAATTGTTTCTTAGCAAACAATTTATTCATAATAAGAGATATTTTGAGAGAAAACTGAAAATTTTACAGGTGCCAGAGTAATTTTACTTGGGTAATCCCCTAATTTAACTTTACGTCTCCCCCCCCGCACCTTCATTTTAGGGGCAAAACTATACCTACGTAATTTGGATTTTTTAAATGATTCAAAATGGAGCCAATATTTGAAATTATTGGTGGTTTGAATATATTGACTACTTCCAGATGGTAGTAGATCTATTTTGCATAAGAGGGCGCAACGATATATCGTTCCTCAAAATTGTATCTACAAAAGCAATGACTTTTTCAACTCCCACGAAGATTATTTTTGAAAATTTTCAATAATTTGTTTGCATAGTATGCGAGTTTTCCCACTAGGAGGAGGAAGCTACTGTTAAGGGGGTGGCAAATAAAAATATAAGAAACCAAAACTGGATACTTTCTCCAAAAATTTAAAAAGTTTGAACAGTTTAATTTTCGGAGTTGGAATTCTCCATGAGATAGGGAAGCCAAATGAGGTTTATAAAAGAAGCTGAAATTGAACTTATAAATGAAGTGTAAAAAGATAATAAAAAAAGAGAATTGAGACGGTTACTGGCCTAGTAGTTAGAGCGATCGACTACTAATGCCAAGGCACTCGGTTCGAACCCTGGAGGAGTATACAAAGGAAAGTTTTCTTTCTGATTCTCTTTCTATCTGTGACCGTCTCCATGCTTCGGAAGGCATGTAAAGCCGATGGTCTTCCTATGTTGATGAAGGGCCATCATTAACAATATAAAATACTGAGGTTACTGTTGGATATTACAGGACCTAGTCCTAAGTTAAGACGAAGAAGAAGAGGAGAATTGAAAAAAGGATATCAGTAAATATTGGAGAAATAACAACACGTGGAACTCAAACGGACAGAAATAACTTGAGAACAAATACTGTAAAATAAAAATTTGAAAATTCTAAAATTGAAGTACAATAAAATTTAAAACACCCAAATAGTGGTTATATAAGATTTAAAACAGTAGCAAATACAAAATGAACCATAGCAATATATTCAGACATTCTGGACGAGTAATCAATTTACCTGTTGGTTGCAGGAGGCATCGCGAGAAGAAAACGACAGAGGTGCGATTTAGATAAAGTACGAGCAAAATGCTCGTACATTGAATTTCGTAATGGAAATTTTAAAAGATATTTTTCAAAATGTTTTCGAAATTTCGAAAGTCTGAGCAACCACCTCTATTCCTGCCTTTAAGTTGTAATGTAAAATCTATAACTCTGGTAGATGTAAGTATACTTTTCTAAGATTCATTGAGCTACAGAGAAAATTGAAACTGCATTAGGTAAATAACGGATTGGTCCCAAACTAATTTTTCTACAATATTTACAATGACTATGGTGGTATCTTCTCTACCAAGCATTAAATAATAACAAAATAATAATATTTTAACAATTATTACATAATAAGGCAACATTTTACTTTACTTCTCATGCTTTTGCTTTTAATTTTTTTATTACTAATTACGTCGGACTTTAAACAAGAATCATCAACTGCGATAATATTACTATCTAGGTCGACTACAAAAGTATCGTGTACACAATTTTCATGTTTTGATTCTAACAGATCGTCAAATTCGAACCAATTCTCATCACTAGAACTATTTAATTTATTAGACGAAGACACGTTAGATTCTTGTTTCGTCTTTCTAGGCACTTCGCTCATGGATCTATCTCTAAAATTATATTGAGGACTAGGACATTTGGCTATGTATTGTGAAGTGGAACGCTTCATGAGAAATTTCTGCGATTTTGCGTTCTCTATTCGCAATATGTCTTCCAATTTGGTTTTAAGCTCGTAAGGCGATACGGACCGTCGTGCCACGGCGAGAACTTCAACTTGTTCTAATTTTTCGGTGTTTGGCGAGTGCGAATCGACACTTTCCGGTGTATACGGTTCGTGCATTAACATATCCTTAGTGATAGGTTCATGCAAAAAATTCGAATCTACTGTTATATTATCAAAACTTTTTCTAGTATTAACTAAATAATCACTCATATCAATTACATTAATTGTAACAGAAGCGTATGCTTGGCAACAAGGGCATAATAACGGCAAGCATTCGTAAGATTCGTGCGAACAACATTTAAAAGTACCTGCTTTCTCTTTCAAATCTAAGCACAGATAAACGGGCTGTAAGACAAAAAAATATGTTAAAAATTTGATAAATTGTGATTCTGTTATCAATTTATCATAAATGCGCATAAAATTCTATAGCTTTCATTTTCAGAAGGCAAGTTTATAACCAATCAATTAAATTTAAATATCTCCATGGGCTTGCGGGGGATATATCTTGGATTTGGAAGAAATACAAAAATTAATAATTGTAGGGTCAAGTGGTAACTTCATTTTTCGCACTTATAACATAAATAGCTGTTATTTCACTTTAAATTAAAATCAAATACGTATTTTCCTTTCTACTATGGTATTTGCTTTTATTAATTTTTCTTTGTTGCTTTCTTTCCTTTAACTCTTTGGATATTTGGGAATTTCATAACTCGGTAAATTTTAATCGTACAAAAACAAACAAAAGAAGCGAATTGAAAGAGCTTTTGTAATTTTTTGATTAATCGTTTTTTAATTATTTATAAAAAAAATCAAAATTTTAGATGGCCCATGGAGTATAAATTAAAAATTTAACTGATTTGAGCTCTAATACGATGATATGGACAAATACGGCCCCATTTTTAAGAAATGTTAATTCTTACAGTAAGACAATTGCTGTCAAATTAGGGAAAACTGCAATTAAAATATCAAACGAAACAAACATGACAAATAAAGCTGAGAAAAATCGATGAATATATGATTTAGAAGGTAGAGGCACAAAAATCTTAACAACTCACTACAGTTAGCAGTTACCAAACGACAGGCTGATTTAAGAAAGTTATACCTCACATTTTATCTATTCAGCTACTTTCAACATATTGAGGTAATGAAAATAAAAACGATAAACAATACCTTATTGAGAAACCAACATGTGAAATTCCAGATAAACTGGCTGCATAAATAACACACAAAAATAAAATTTCACAAATTGTACCATTAGAAGAAGAGCGAAATGAGCAGCAAAATTTATACTTTACCTTATGATCTCCCATACAAATTTCTGTCCCCATTAAACCATATTTGATTTTGTTGCTATCCAAAATTAAGTTTTTGGCCGAATGACTTAACAGAACTCGATCACACCACGATGGACACCTGGTTAACATGTACCTATTCGCCTCGTTAATTTTCTCTTCAAACGGATAACTCGGTGGAAAGGTAACGTCAAACTCGGTCACGTGATTGGTAAATGCTTCCGCTTCTTTATCATAACCTTTCAACTAATCAAAAATGCAAACTATTTATCCGATTCCTTACCAATTAAAAATTACTTACCCAATGATCCTTATCGTTTAAGAAAACATCTTGATGATTTGAGTGTTTGAATTCTTTCTTACCTATAGTCAAAACCAATTCGCTTTTATCGTCTGTATACTGCAATTTGCTAAATTCGCCGTTTTTATTATTTTGTATTCGAGTTGTAGTCAGACCTTCTGTTAATTTCTAAAAATGAACAGCTTTAGTGGAGTTTTAGCGATTAAAACACTTACCTTGATGACTCCATCAGTGTCGGTTCGAAAATTAAAGTCGCCAAACAAAAAGTAAGGTACCCTTCCGTACGAATCATTGTGAAATCTTTGTAGAGTGTGCTCCAACGCCCGACGCCTATTTGTAGAATAAACTGATGGAAACGATTCCATTGCAATGAAATTTGACGCATCGTGAAACAAATGAATGTTGATCATATCGAAAACTGTACCATTTAAGGACCAACGGGTCCGTAAGAAACCTTTTCGTGACCACTTACACTGAAAAAATTTAGATAACGTGTTAGTTTACAATATTAGCTAATTTTAAAATTAAAAAGAAACTATGTTTCCTAAACTGAAGCGTAGATAAAAAATTCACTTGGGAAAGGTGTTGTTTTCATGTAAAATTGACCCCCCCACCATTTGTCAAATTTTTATGTCGAATGCTCTCGTAAGCCATTTTTACTAATTTTGAAAATATTTCATTCCAAATTTAAACCTATTGTAAATGAATTAAATCACCTGGAAGGAAAGGGGTTTACTCTGGTAGCAATAAGGCGTAATTCATCGTAACTTTGATAATCAAACAATGATCGCTATTAAATTTCCTACAAAATGTACGGGATGGACACTCTTATGCCCAGTTTCACAAACGTTTAAACTGCGATTAAATTATTTGAGCCTATAATATTTAAGCCTAAATTTAAACCGAAATAGCAGTTTAAATGATTGTGAAACCGGGCATAAATGTTTGTATAGAGTAATTCGATAGTGAAAACCAAAATTAGCTGTTCAATTTCTTAACCTTTTGATATTGTCGATGTAGGTTAATTAACCGAGATATCGGCGAAGCATTAATTTGCTCTTGGGCAATTGAGGTAGTTGATTGGCTCAGAGTCAGCTAATCCTGCTTTTCTCATCAACGGGTGAGTACTCAATAAAAACTTCACTAAAACAAAATTTAAAAAAAGTGAATTTTTTGTTCAATTGTTCAACTTGAAATGGGAAAATTTCAAAACAAACAAACCTCATGGTACCCGAGTTAGAAAAGCTGAGGAAAGTTTCGATCAACAAATACAAAAATTCAGTGGTAAGTTTATTGGTTCTGGCACCCGAAAAGGTCATTAATACAGTAGCAATTATTAAATGAACCATAGCAATGCATATACACCGCGTTTTCATTAAAAGCTTACGATGCTGTTGATATTAATGCCATCGCTTTTACAGTTCGACTTGGAAATTTTTACGCTTACAGCCCAGGGCAAACATAACAGTGACGTCACAGATTCGTTATTTTCTCACGCCAACAACGCAAATTTCATTTCGGCAACGCTGTAGTGATAAAATTTGTAATTTATTGTTCTCTTACTTTTTCTCAAAATTTAAATAAATACAAACAACAAAATTACTTAGTGTCATGTATAATATTTACTTAAAAAAAAACGTGCGGTGGGCCATACTCAAATTGTAAAAGAAAAATTTGTAAATTTATGAAGTTCAGTCAGATCAGTAAAGAAACTTTGCAAAACAACATAAATCGGAAGGGTATATGACAGTAATGTGATAATATATAAAATCTTCTGTATAATTTTTAAACAACTAATGTTCTATCTCCTCTGATATTCAGGCCTTCCTGGCTATGCAGTTTATTTTTTTCAGACATGAATTGAAGATTTCAACATGTCCACTTAGCCGTTGCTATGGTGACGTGACATTTTTAGTCATCATGCGATACAATCTTTGAATACCTCATAGGAAATTTATCATAAGTTTAAAAACTTCATCCATCAGCTTTTCAGAAAGCGATAGCAAATAGTACTTCGGATTCCACGTTAAACTGTAGGAACTGCCTGATCTGGATTGCAAGGACCAGCTCGATGAAGAATGTATAGCTCTTGTAGTACATAGTATCATAAAATCAAAACAAGACACTTAAATGAAATTTGTAAATTTTCAAATGTGTTTGAGGGGTAAGCTGACGGTTAAATTTACATTAGAAGAAACAGCGCCTTAAAAAACGTTGTCCCCACCGGGCTTCAGAATCTTAGATCTTCTCATCTGGCCCCATCTCAAAAATATTATCGTATTTTACGGATTATAAGACGCACTTTTTTCTCAAAAAATTGCCTCCAAAATTCAGGTACTCGAAATTAATATGAAAATGTCCAGTGTTTGATTTAAAATTCCCGCCAGTCTTAAAAATGGTCATATATTCGATGCCGCGAGAAACCTATCTCTATCTGGCAACATTGGATTCAACTGGCAGCAGCAGTACACTGATGCAACGAACATGAGTTGCAAGGATGCACAAGCCAACACTGTCTAGCCTATGATGCATCATTGCAGTCTGCGGTGCCAGTAGATTTTCCGGGATTATTCTCAGTTTAAGAATTCAATTCTTTTTGGTTCAAAACTCCAAATATAGTTTGTTCAACAATTCAACTGTTTTATACAAAAGAACTACCTACCATTTTGTTTAAAAATATTTTGTTAAATAATTCAGATGTTTTGTTCAATAATTCAATTGTTTTGTTTAACAATTCAATTATTTCTTTTACAATTTTATTGTGGAAACTCGTTAATCCATTCAATAAAAAATTATTCACATCAATTTTAAGATCTTTTTGAAATGTATCCGAGGGGTTACACATTTACACAGTAAATTCGCTGATAAAGAACTCTATAATTTAAAATAATTAAATATTAATTTTCTGAATACAGTAGAATCCGGATATAACGACCTTCAAAGGACCGGCGATACTATGTCGTACTAACCGGATAACGTACAAAACGGATTATTTCTTAAGTACTTAGCTTACGAATATAAACCTAACTTGAGTAAACATTTTCGTCGTTAAAACCGGTTAGTCGTTATAAGCAAAGTCGCTATATATGAACTCTACTGTATTTGTGCAAATTGGTCCGGTTAACCAGATCAAAAGTGATAAATTGACCCCGTAAGCCGCTTTGTTTCAATTTATGCGGTTAATTTCTTGATAAGAATCACAATTTTTGCAACTATTCAATTTAACTGTCATCGGTCAACAGTTGTCCAATGAAAATGAATAATTTGTCTATTACAAAGCCAACAAAAAAAAATTATATCGAATATATCTTCCTGGAAGGTATTCAAGTGATTATTTTAATATTATTTATTAAAATTTGACAAATATTAAATTTTTGATTTCTGTTACTATAGAAATTGTATTACTCGCAACCTGATTTATTCACTCGTAGTTATCTTCAAGTTAGCGAATTTCAGGTTAAATTGATGAAATAGCCAAACAGATGATTGATTTATTTGCTTTGTTGTCTGATTGGTTATTTTGTCAATTTAACCTGAAGTTTGCTAACTTGATGATAACTATGAGTGAAGAAATCGGGCATTAGGAAAAAATAATTTAAAAAATTGCTCGTTTCATTGAATAGTCCTCCAAATATCATTTGAAGTCAAAGTTATGTAGATTATTTTTGGTGGTCACCACTCATGATCATTATTTTGCTTGGGAACAGCACGAGTGTGTAGCACGAAAAATTCAAGCAAAATACTGATCATTCGTGATGACCGTACCAAAAATAATCGACATAACTATGACTTCTAGTGGTATAATAACCGACTGTTTTGATTAATTCTGTCCGTAGCTTTACTTTAGGTAACACAAATGCATTCTTTCAATACATTAAATAAGCAAATAAAAAATATAAGAGTGAATGCGAATATGTTCCATTTGAAAAAATAAAACTGAATTATACTCTTTAATAACAGAACACCCTGTGTATATCAGTTAAAAATAATCTTAGGTTATGCAAATCTGGCAAGTACATCACGACTATTAATTTCAACTTTTTTTGACATTTTGAACAGCAAGTAAGCTAACGAAAATACTTGTTCTATTTGGAAGTCTCACCTCTGGAAAGAAATGTTGAGGAAATTTCGCTTTTTCCTTTGTAACGACACCTTCAATATTGCCGAATGAATTTCCTTATCATGCACAGGCATAAATTTTAAATCTTTGAAGTTCCAAATCATAACATCCTCAATGGATTTGTGTATCATATACAAATTTCCAAGTGCCTATAAAAATATAATTTTACAACCAAAAGTAATAAATTTAATGATTGTTTTTACTGTAAAATTTTCTGCCGAGCTGTAATCCTCGTCCAAAAATACCCTGACTTTATCGAACAACCGCAGTTCATTACTCGACATCAACAAACTAACAAAGTGTTCTACGTGCTTCATACTCTTCTCGTAGTTTTTTCCACCAACTTCCTGGCAATGAAGTGCCACGAACTTTGGATCTAATTTTTCTATGGTCGACAGAAATTCTTCGGTCCATATTTTCAGCATGTGATTGGGCTGGAGGGTAAAAATCAGTTATTATTAGGTGTTTTAGCAAAAATCAATTTTACTTACATCCTCGAATATAGAACCAACATTTGCTGTTACTAGCAAAACAGGTATAGATTTTGTTTCCATTTTTATTTTGCAAAAATCGATAATATGAGGTTATAAAGCGAATTTCATTTGTTTTTCCTTACAAGTGTTGCTCTCACAAACCTACGACAGTTGCTGTTGTTTTATTTATTGCACATAATAAAAACTTTTGTTTTCATTTTCGATCATAAATAACTGTCGAGTTAGATAAAAATATTTGTGATCGATGTTTTTATTAGGTAGTCGGTTTGTGTGCGCATTGTGCCACTCAAACATTTGTTTCAAAACAAATACTAAAAGCAGTGGCGGTTCGTTGATTACAGATATGTTTCGATTTTATCAAAAATAACAGACATGAAGCTATTGGTAAAAGAATTAATAGATTTACGGATGAGGGAGATACCAAGATTTTTGTATACTTGCTTCATACAGATGATAGATTGCACTACAATAAATTTCTTTTGTGGTTAGGCAGCGAAATTTTTGAGCACAAGGATGAGCTAATAGAATACATGAATCTCAAAACTCTCAACATTTGCCAAACTAGAAGTGGGATCTTTTACCAAAGGAAGGTTTATCCCAATAAATATCGCCTTCGAAATGCCACAGAAAATTTGAGTACCCTCATGTGGTTTTACCTTCTACCTCAAATTTGAACAAAGCAGTAAAGCTAACCTTTCGAAGGTACAATCCTAAAAATAAAGTATGCCGCTGCGACCTTGTACTCGAAACCCTGCAATAACATTAAGTAACACGATGAAATTATTTATATCTACATAATTTTTGTAAGAATTTTAATTTATTATACAACAAAACAAAATAATTTAACGGGGTTGTTCTAAATCTTTTAGATAATCTAAGCAATTTGGATTGAACAACCGCCGTTTTGTTCGTGGGTGTAGTACGAACGAGGTATTCAAGGAACTTGATTTTGGACTTTTTCCTTTTTCAATAAAGTTTTCTTTCTTCAATTTAAAGCAGCAGTTTCTATACTTAAGAACTTTCTCTGCCATAGAGAGCATCTCTTTCAGCAACTGTGCTTCCTTCTAATAAAATAGTAAAAATTAGAATCGTCACAAATGAAAATTAATATTTTTAACAGATACCTGCACATGATCTCCTTTCAATGCACGAAGTTGGAGTAATTCATCCCGAAACTCGTTCGATAAGGAATTTAGTTTTTCTATTTTTAGATGTAAACTACGTAATTCCAATTGCTGACGCGATTCCATGCTGTTAATTTTTGTTGTTATAAAATAGTTATAAGAGTAATCTCCGAGGCGAGAGGGTAATTGCTAGACGAAGTCTTTGAACAAGGAAAAATTAGTCTTTATGAAGTCCACGACGCAAAAAAATCCATTCTTACCGACCCAATCATGGCAACGTTCTTAAATTCAAACATAACATTCTTAACTTAGGATATTAAATTACCGCGACGTCTTTTTATATTTTTTTAATTTAAGAACATTGGATGATTTTTTGAGTATTATTGTAAAGTCTCTTGCAGTTTTAAGTCTTTTACATTCACGAAGTCTATGGAACGCTAAATTTCGGAGGGATTACCCTCCCGGTAACCTTGCATCTACCACGTACCTTTTAAATTGGCGAAAAATGCACGAACTTGAAGTCTTAAGTTTTTCAACGTCACAGCTCTCCTGCCTCGATTGAACTTTTTCAAAATGCTAAAATGGAACATTTCAATTTGGTTTATGCTTGTTGTTTTTTGTTTAAAAACTTACATTTACAACTGCGGTTACTTTTATAAAACAATTCAAATTAAATGTTTTGACGTGTTGGCATTTGAGAAATCGACTGAGTATTAATTTAAGACAAAACAATGTCGTCGGCGATGCCTAGCAACCTATCGTTGGCGTTGCCGCGATAATAATGCAATTCAAATTAATGTTTTGACGTATTGGCATTTGAGAAATCGACTGAGTATTAATTTAAGACAAAACAATGTTGGCGGCGATGCCTAGCAACCTATCGTTGGGTCCATCGGTTGGGTAAATTTTTATAACAAAAGCGATCGCGTAAGTGCGTAAAAAATACACAATTGAATAAAATTCTTTCAGCCCTAAGTGGAAAAATAGCTTAATAAATTAAATCTTGGGAGTGTTTAAGCGAATTAAAATTTAATTACATTAAAAATTAGGATGAACTTAATTTGAGTTAATAAATATTAAAAAAATTAATACAAAATTTAAATATTAAAAGAGGGCGAGTTCTAGGAGTAAACCAAAAATAAATTGGACTAAAAATTAAAAAATCAAAGATGTCCTTAATTTTAAATGACATCATATTGTATTGCAAAGGTCGTTCCAGAAAATTTTAAAAGCGGGTAGGTTCTAGGAAGGTAACATCGGAGGACCGTCAGAAAATAAAGAAGAATAATAGCTAGCGTAGCCGAGTCCATAATGCTGTACGGTGCCCCATATGGGCGGATGGACTGAAGGTACAGAAATACGCAGGGATGATGCAAAAAGTCCAGAGGAAGATGGCACTGCGCATAACAAGGGGATACAGGACGACGTCAGCAGAGGCAACCATATTGCTCGCCTCGCTGATACCAGTAGAACTCCTTGCGCAGGAGCGAAAAGCCATCTTCAACCAGCCGGACCAATCCAGAAAAGACGCCAGGGAACGCTCATTAGACAAATGGCAATCAAGATGGGAAAATAGCGATAAGGGCAGATGGACGTACCGCCTCATCCCAAAACTCGGAGGCTGGTACAAACGCCAACATGGTGAAACCTCGTATGAACTCACGCAGGTATTATCTGGACATGGTTGCTTTGAATCGTATCTCCATAGATTCAATAAAACAGGCAATCCCAACTGCCCATACTGCCCTGATGAAGAAGACACAGTAGAACATACGTTTTTCCAATGTCAAAAATGGGCAAAACATAGGAAAGAAGCCATCGACAAAATCGGCCAAGCCCTAACACCCGAACAACTGGTAAACTGCATGTTATCGTCACCTAAAACATGGACAGTTATAGAAACCCTGGCCAAGACAATTATTGGGAATAAAGAAGAAGAACAAAGACAGCGACAGAAGAGCAACGAAAACAACACGTAAGATACAACGCAGTTCACGTCACGGATGGAATGCTTTGCGAATCCCGGACGGAACATTGGGAGGGGGTTTTAGTCGGTAAGAGTCCGACACTACCACCCACAACATCTGGGTGGTGTCCATGAGATTTCCCCCTCCCCAGCGCACAAAAAAAAAATAGGTTCTAGGGAAGGGGTTCTGGGGAACCCCTAAGGAAGGAACTGTAATGTAATGTAAATTGCACCAAAAATCTCAAAACTTAGGAATGTGCTTAATTTTAGGTAACATAAATTAAATAAATAGTTAAAAAATTAAATCTTGAAACGATGGGTTTTAGGGGGTGAATTTAAATTAAATAAATTTTGAGATACTCCTAGTATTAAGAGGTGAACTAAATTGTTTTAATTTTGACTTGAAGAATATTCGCCTAGGGTAATAAACCTGAAGTACAATTTTTTTCTATATAAATTACTCCACCAAACGAAAGAGCACAAAAATACAAATCACTTAAGGTGAGGATGAATTTGATAAGACTTCTAATAATAAGGCCACAATTCAAATTTGAAAATCACGCATTTTTATAAGAAACACATGAGAAACACCCCGGTCTATAGAGCTATATTTTTAATTTACTAAGAGTACATTACAGCAACTGCAAACAAATTACAAAGACCGCTCAGGTACATTTAACATGTGAACACAAATTTCCCAACTTATGGCTGATCATGTGATTACTATCTACGTATATAGTGCTCCACACTTTCCAGATCCCCGGTCTATAGAGTTATATTTTTAGTTCGCTAAAAGTACACTACAGCAACTGCAAACAAACTACAAAGACCGGGGGTCTTTTTTGAAAGCACTGGGAGTGGGAAAATCCTCGTGGACACCACCCCGATGTTTTGGGGTGGTAGGGTCGGACTCTTACCGACTAAAACCCCACTCCTTTGTAGTGACTGTGGATGCGTGGTTTATCGTCTTTCGACATCATCTTCGCCGCTTCCGCAGGTTTCGCGTTGACCTTGGTCGATGTTTTACCCTCCTATGGTCTAGATTGCTAGAGCATTTTGTTCTGCCCGTTCGTCCTTTTCTTTCTCTATCAGTACTAACCTCATGAAGTCTCCAATGAGGTTCCATTTTTCTTCTGATTTTAGCATTTCTGCTACGAGGTTTACCGGCTTTAGTTGTTTGTCCAGTTTTTGGCAGATTGTCTGCCTAGGGGAATCCCATTTTTCGCAGTCAAAAAGAGTATGGCACGGAGTATCCTCCCCGGCGCAATATCGGCATGTTAGAGTGGTGCTTAGCTTCATTCTGTGTAGGAAGCTATTAAAGCAGCCGTGACCGGTTAAAATTGGGTCATGTGGAAATCCACCTCTCCGTGGTTTCTCTCCACCCATGTTCTAATGCTTGGGATCAGGGTGTAGGTCCACCTCTCTTTTCCATCGCTGTCCCACCTCTCTTGCCATTTTTGGTTTGCCTCTTCTTTGGATTTTTCTTTCTCGTGTGGATTTTGATGATATTTGGCCCGGATCTGTGCCGTGTAGATCTATTGGCATAAGTCGGGCCACCACCAAGACGACATTTTCGGAGACGGTGCGGTATGCACATACCATTCTTAAAGCAGTCTTTCTTTGTATTTTTGCCACTATGGAGCGGTAGGCCTCAGTTTCCATGGCCCGTACCAGATCGGGGCTCCATACAAAATTATCGACTGAACTACTGCTCCCAACAGTCTTCTCTTGCTACTTTTAGGGCCTCTCAGGTTTGGCATTAGTTTAGCCAGCGCCGTGTTTACCGACTCCGCTCTTTCTGCGCCCTTTTTTAGGTGGTCGCAAAAGGCCAGCCTTTTATCGAAGGTTATTCCAAGTGACACCAACAATTTCTGCGGCTCTACATACTTGTTCCCGACAGAAAACGAACTGGTCTTATTTTCCGCCTTCCTATCGAGAGAATGGCCTCAGTCTTTTCTGGCACCATTTGGAGCCCATGACTCTCCATCCAGGTGCCCAGTGTTTCCAGCACCTCGTTCACTTTTTGCTCCAGCTCTTCTTCCCGACGCGCAGCCGCCACCACCGTGACGTCATCGGCAAAGCCGACCAGGGATACCCCCTCCGGCATCGGGAGTCCCAACATCTCGTCATACGCGACATTCCAAAGAGTTGGGCTCAGCACGGAGCCCTGCGGGACTCCGCTTGTGACCGGCACCATTTCGTTCAGGAGATCCTCTTCAATTTGGAGAGTCCTGTTTGCCAGATAGTCGGCTACGATGTTGTATAGGTACCCACTGATTTCTCTGGATGCTTATCATGTGATTACTATCTACGTATATAGTGTTCCACACTTTCCAGATCCCCGGTCTATAGAGCTGTATTTTTAGTTCGCTAAAGTACATTACAGCAACTGCAAACAAATTACAATGACCGGTGGGTCTGGGGGGGGGGGGTGTGGAGCACCCCCCAGGTACACGTAGATAGTGATCACATGATCAGCCTTATCACATGTTAAGTGTCAGTCATATCACATGCTAAGTATACCTGGGGTGCTCCACCCCCAGACCCCGGTCTTTGTAGTTGGTTTTCAGTTGCTGTAATGTACTATTAGCAAATTAAAAATATAGGCCTATATACCGGGGGTCTGGGAGCACCAGACATAGATAATGATCACATGATTAACCATATTACATATTAAGTGTACCTGGGGGTGCTCCACCCCCAGACCTCCAGTCATTGTAGTTTGTTTGCAAATGCTGTAATGTACTTTTAGCAAATTAAAAAATATAGCTCTATAGACCGGGGGGTCTGGGGGGGTGTGGAGCACGTAGATAATGATCACATGATCAGCCATATCACATGTTATGTGTACCTGGGGGCTCCCCCCATGCCCCCGGTTATTGTAGTTTGTTTTCAGTTGGTGTAATCTAGTTTTTCAATGTTTCAATGTACTTTTAATTTCAACCTTGAAATTGAAGGTTTATTTTATGGAGATTTGCTTAACTTTAAAGCTGTGATGGCGTGAGTTCAATTTATAAAATAAATTAAAGAAAGGCATAAACTAGCAAACTAATACAAAAAGAACTTAAATCAATTTAAAATTATGGAACTAATCAGGGCCGTCATAAGAATTTGCCGCCCGAGAGCTACTAACAATAATGCACCTTTCTTTATAAAAAAAATACGTGCAAAAGAAGGGGAAGTCAGGGAACCGGTGTGATTTACAAAAATTTTAAATCCAAGAGTTAATATTTTACCAATAAACCTTCGCGTCGGTGTTCGCGCTCCAAACTTATTTGAATACAAGCAAAAGTTTCTCTACAAGAAGTTGGCGCCCCGAAGCCCATTTAACCTTGTGTGTAGGATGGCCCTGGTCTGATAGAAATAAACTGTAGGGGAATACCCCCAATATCGAAAAGCAGAACATTAAATGTTAACAATTTATAATAATTATAGAAGTGTTATATTACTGCTTTAATTTTTTTTGAAACGATGATATGTATCGGGGCCGGGGGGGGGGGGTATTTTATACGCCTTCCCCTCTGACAGTTTGATCGCTATCTTGTATTGTAGGTTTTGTATTGAACACTTCATACTAAAGGCAATAGGCGTTTCAATTTAAGATCGCAGCGCCATAGCGGCTGTTGGTGGTATTAACATTGTTGGTATGTTTTTGATAGTTTGCTAGATAGATAATAAATACATTTTAATATTAACAATATATTAAATATATTTTTAACATATTACTCCCTGATATCTGTCGGGTAAACATCCCCAATTTGCCGAGTAGGATCGAGCTAGAGAGATATTTTTAAACTTTTAATATAATTTATTTTTAATTCGCTCTTTAAAACGCACCCCTTTTAACATTTAGTGTTTTTAACTAATATGTTTTCAATAGACGATTACTTAAATTGAGCATATTTCTGTAGTTCTAAGTTTGTTTATGCTTCACCCTTAAAAGTCACCCCATTTAGAAATATTAATTTTATAATTGTGTTTTTAATTATTGTTTACCTTCGGCAAGTAATATTTTCGAAAGTTTTACATTTTTTAGCACAATTCTAGTTCGAGATGCAGTATTAGTGTCTGCGGTAAATTATGTATTTTTTACCTTATCAAAACGTATATCACACTGAAGAGGTGCACCAAAATTTTTACATTGCAATAGTTAGTAAGAAAAAATCAAAACCGTAGCCAGGACTTCATTTCAGAGGGGGCACTTGTATAAATTTTCCAACTGGAAAATACCTACACCTATTTTATTTTCAAAATTCAAATTTTTTCACAATTATTATTTATTTTTTAACGGTAAACATAATTGCTGTTAAGAACAAAGCATAAATTTTAAAGTAAAGTAACACGCGAATAACTTTTTTAAAATAAATATAAATTAAATAATAAATAAGTAATAAATTAATTTTATAAAAAAATTTTAATAAAGTGGTATTTAAAATATATACCTAAATAAATAACACTTAAAAAATATATTGTAAATAAAAAAGGAACCCCAAAAATTTTACTTTAAAAGATTTTTACAAACGCCCCCCTTGAAAAGAAATCCTGGCTACAGACCTGATATAATATAAGTCAGTGAAAAAATTAGTTGGATACCAAAGAAAATTTCAATAAATTCTTTGTATTTTAATTGATTTTAATGTTAATTGATCGAGTATTTTTTATATAAGATTTTTTAACTTGCGAAATTATATGTTTTAACAATAAGTTTAATAATTTTCAAATTTTTCCCTTTACGTATATGTTTTAGTTTAAGGCATTATTGATCAATCATGTTTCGATTTACGAAATCTCGTCAGTTAAACTTGAACCGATAATTAAATTAAAAAATTGGTGAAAGTCTTTCTAAAGCAATTATGAATAATATATACATAAAGAATAAAAATTTGTGGCCGGTACTCTAATTTAAAAAAAACAGTTTTAAAAATTAATTTAGAATACGATTTTCTTATTGGCTCTTTTCAAACTGTATTCCCGCCCATCAAATATTAGTTTTTATGGCTAAAAAAATTTCAATAAACTAATTTTTGACTTTTTTTTTACATTCACAAACACACTTGATATTGTTTTGTAAATGTTGTATATTTGAATAGTAAAAAAAATAATTATTAGTTATTAATTATTTTATTTAATTGATTACATGTTGTGCGAGTGAGACTTCACATCTTAAGTGTTGAGCACTTACACGTGTTACATATCATATAATACGACGCCCCCTCCTATTTATCTAATAATAGTATAACATAAAAAAATTGTTAAATTACCATACACACAATTATTATAAAATTATTAAATAATTAATCTTTTTAAATTTTTAACATATTTATTAAGAAATTTTGCATGAAAACAATTGAAATTTTTACGTTTGCTTTTAAATTTATATTTAATGTTAATTTTCTGATGTAACGGTTTATTTCCGGAATTAGTTTTTAAATTTATTAGTTTTATTTTCTAAACAAATTTGTATTGTTGTATTGAAACTGATTAATTGGCTTTTAATTTTTGTCATTTTGTTTTAACAACACAATAGGGATGTTGCATGCTATCGAATTTAGCGATAACTCCTATTAATTCTTGAAAATAATATCAACTGAAATTTATAACCAAAATAAAAATTTTTGAAATGCGGTCTGCGCTGAGAAAATCAAATTTAAAATTCAAAAATGAATCGATCAGCCGCGTACGCCTATGACGTCAGACGCGTGATCCCGAACGTTTTTATGGAACGTCGCAAAGACCTGACTATTTGACTTGTATTTGACAGTTGTAAACAATGTAACGTTTACCATTTAAATAGTATTTTTTATTAATATACATTTATTTTAATACAAACTGTAGTCACAAGCAATTATAAGAAAAATGGTTTATTCCGAGTTTTCTGTGTTTTATTAAAATTCATTTTCAATTTTACACAAACTATTTATAGGTTACATTATCAACACAAACTGCATTTGCTGTGTTGTCAGTTGTTAACAAAAATAGTTTGTGACGTCATTCGCGCTAAAAACACCGTTTCAAAAATCATCTTTTATAAATTTTTTTCGAGAAAACTGAAGGTCTCCTGAACTTTTTATCTATGCAGTGCTGTTTACCAGCACCTAAAGTTTATAAAAAAAAAGTACTTAAAAAATCATGCAACATCCCAATTAAAACTGATTTCTTTATAACAAACCACTTCCGCAAGGATTTGAGTTATTTACAATATTTTGTGATGTTATAATACTATGTGTTTATATATTTTTACCTCTTACGTAATCACCTCTTACCTTAGGATGGGGGCCATGGGCAAACCTTAGTTCAAATAGGACGCCGCGATTCAAAAAAGTTTGGGGACCACTAATCTATAATAGCAAAAGCAATGTTTGCACAATTGCTAGATGTAATTACAGGGGTAGACTTAAGATTCCCGGAATCGTAAATACACTTTTCCTATAGAATGGCTATAACAAACAAAAGAACACAAAATACAAGTTCTCTAAGGTGAGGATCAATCTTGTCGGAGTTGTAATAAGGCCACAATTTAATTTTGAAAATTGCAATTTTCCCATAAGAAATACATGTAAGTGTATTATTGCGTAATATTGCGCAATAATTTTATGCATTTTGATGACCGTCCGTGCACATTTACCCTAGGGGATCTACCTTAGGGCGGGGCCAACTAGAGCAGCGTTAGATAGGAGTCAGTCGCTCCCTGAGATCTGCCGCGTCAACTTTCAAACTTTTCGAGTTGGAGCCGCTTAAGGGATGTTTTTAATGAGTTTTGACAGTGCAACCAAATCAGAAACGAATTCACACAAAAAGTGATTTTTTTCGAAAATTTGTTGTCCGATCACAAATTTAATTCTTTTTATTAGCTAATTACTCCATTATCTATCATAATTCGTCGTGAAAACCGAGATTCTGGTATATTGCTGTCGCCACAACCTATTGCAATTTTGGGGCGGGGTTACAGTTCAAAACAGCCAATGATAAAATTGCATTCCAAATTAACTTTAAAGCCGTTTTTTTCAAAATTGTGTGAACCGACCGCAAATTTTATTTTTTTATACGCTAATTAGATCCTCATCTTTCATAATCCACTTCAAAATGGTAAAAATCGCGATCCGGGAATCTTAACCGCACCCAATTACAGAACCAAGCAGATTTTGCCTGTATCAGCCACAACCCCGAAATCAACCGTTGTGTTTTGTAAAGTGTACCAAAACCGGTAAGCACAACATTAACTGTAACAAATTATGCAAAAACTTTATGACACCTTTCAGGGTTTTTGGGAATGCTGATATATGTATCTTAAGGGTAGTTCACACCCCAGACCTCCCGGTTATGCAGTTTATATTTATACATGTCAGTCTATATTATCATTCCCAAGGAAACTAAAAGTTATCATGCAGTTTCTGAATAATTAAAACATTTAATCCACTGCCTTCCAATACTGGGGACACTGGTGTACTGGGGATACAATAGAACTGAATTGAAGTAAATAGAAGATTTCGTCATACAGTGTAACGTTTTATTTTTCCTTGGTGAATTATTTATAAACAACACTTCGTAATTCCTCCTCTAAGTTATATTTCGTGGTATTAGTTAGCATAAATTATGAGTTGTGCGCAGCAAAATATTTATTACTAAAGATACTGGCCGCCATATGGGCTAGAGAGTAACTTTGATTTCTATGTTAGTTCGAAATACATGAAAAATTTTAGAAACAAACCAAATTTTTAATTTATTAGAAGCCGACCATCTGGTAAATATATTTTTGTTTAATTTCGTCTCTCTAATCCCAAACAACATTTTAAGCTTTACGTATAATTTCAACTTTAAGTTTCTCTTCAATTTCGAGTATAGTTTCGAGATATCATTTTAGTTTTGAAATGCAACTTTGGTGGTTACAAACATGGCTGTTTAAAATTAAATCTTCAAGAGACCAAAATTCAATGTTTTTGGTTCTGGCGTTCGATGAAATAGTTTTGGAGTATTGTTGAAATTTTTGGGAAATCCTGAGAACCAATTTTATTTTTTGAGAGGTTCTGGAAAGTCACAGCAAATTGTTTGAAATCAACCACTCGAATCAAGGTCAGCTAATTTTGTTAATTATTTACAACGCTTAGGCTCGTAGCCAGGATTTCATTTCGAGGGTGGCACTTGTAAAAATTGTAAAAACTTGAAAATAGCTACACCAATTTATTTTCAAAATTCAAATTTTTTACTTTTGAAAAAAAATTTTATATTTCGGGGACCGAGGGAAGTACGTGCCCCAGGTACTCATAATCTGTAAATTGAATGTTTTGGCCATCAACGGTGAGGCACTGGAGGGTGTTCCACACCCCCCAGACCCCCCGGTTTGTGCAATTTATTTTTTATTAGAAATAAATTGAAGATATCAGCATAACCGATCTAGAAAAATCTCTAGAGAAACTAATTAATCCTAACTTTAAAAAGTCATACTCAAGTAACTAATATTCCAACCAGCCCAAATTATGAATCATACTTTTAGAGACCGGGGATCTGGGGTGTGGAGCACCCCCAGGTATACTCAAACTGTGATAGATAAATTTGCACGCTTATGGTCTCCAGTATTAAGCGATTAATAGTGAAAGTTTTAGCACAAGAACATTAAAGCAGCGACCGAAAATCTGGGGGAGAGGATTATGAATTCCCCAAGATAATATGTCATCGTTCTCAAGACAATCAAAGCGCTATAATAAACCTTACTCATAGGCGCGTAGCTAGGATTTTATTTCGGGCGCTTGTAAAATTTTCGAACTTGAAAATACCTACACCAATTTATTTTCAACATTCAAATTTTTATTTTTGAAAAGAATTATTTTTACATTTTGGGCCCCTTCGTACGGGCATGCTTACTCATAATCTGTAAACATGTTTTATCTATCAACAGTGGAGCACTGGACGGTGTTCCACACCTCCAAACTCCACGGTTTGTTATTTTTATTTTTGAAAAGAATTTTTACATTTCAGGGAGCAAGGGGTACGTGCCTCCGCTAGCTACAGGCCTGCTTACTCTTAATCTGTAAACATTGAATGTTTTTTGCCCATCAACGGTGAGGCACTGGAGGGTGTTCTACACCCCAGACCTCCGGTTTGTGCAATTTATTTTTATTAGAAATAAATTGAAAATGCCAGCATAACCGATCTAGAAAAATCACTAGAGAAACTAATTAATCCTAACTTTAAAAGTCATACTCAAGTAACTAATATCCTTATTAGCCCAAATTATAAATCATACTTTTAGAGACCGGGGTCTGGGGTGTGGAGCACCCCAGGTATCTCAAACTGTGATAGATAAATTTGCAAACTTATGGTCTCCAGTATTAAGCGATTAATAGTGAAAGCTATTAGCATAAGAAATATAAAGTAGCGACCGAGAATCTGGGGAAGGAGGATTATGAATTCCTTCCAGGATAATATGTCATCGTACTCAAGAAAATTAAAGCGCTATAATAAACCTTACTTACAGGCCCGTAGCGAGGATTTCATTTCGGGCGCTTGTAAAATTTTCGAACCTGAAAATACTTACACAAATTTATTTTCAACATTCCACACCCCCCAGACCCCCCGGTTTGTGCAGTTTATTTTTTATTAGTAATAAATTGAAGATATCGGCATAACCAATCTAGAAAAAATCTCTAGAAATACTAATTAATCCTAACTTTAACAAGTCACACTCAAGTAACTAATATTCCAATTAGCCCAAATTATAAACCAAAGTTGTAGAGACCGGGGGGTCTGGGGGGTGTGGAGCACCCCCCAGGAACACTCAAACTGTGATAGATAAATTTGCAAACTTATGGTTATCAGTATTAAGCAATAATGGTGAAAGTTTTTAGCACAAAAAATATAAAGCAGTGACCAAGAATCGGGGGGGATTAATCGGGGATTATAAATTCCCCTCAGTATAATATGTCATCGTTCTCAAGAAAACCAAAGCGCTATAATAAACCCTACTCATAATCTGTAAACATTGAATGTTTTACCTTTCAGCAGTGAGGCACCCCAGGTATCTGTAACCAGCAGCAAATCTGTGACCAGCAGTATAGCGCGAAGCATACACAGGTCGACTACGAAGCGTAACGTGGTTCGAACCTTGTTCGCGTTAGATACGCTGGCGCTGCTGCGATCAAAAAGGCCAATATCGATCTGTGGACTATGGGGAAGGCAACGGGAAACCACCCTATGAATTATAATACTCCTGGTAAATTCATCTTGGCTTCGGCCATGTTGAATCGCCAACGTCCGGGAGACCGGATATGGCACATAAAGAAGAAGATAATCTGTAAACATTGAATGTTTTACCTTTCAGCAGTGAGGCACTGGAGGGTGTTCCACACCCCCAGACCCCCGGTTTGTGCAGTTTATTTTTATTGGTAATAAATTGAAGGCGTCAGCATAACCGATCTAAAAAAATCTCTAGAAAACTAATTAATCCTAACTTTAACAAGTCACACTCAAGTAACTAATATTCCAATTAGCCCAAATTATAAACCAAAGTTGTAGAGACCGGGGGGTCTGGGGGTGTGGAGCACCCCCCAGGAACACTCAAACTGTGATAGATAAATTTGCAAACTTATGGTTATCAGTATTAAGCAATAATGGTGAAAGTTTTTAGCACAAAAAATATAAAGCAGTGACCAAGAATCGGGGGATTATAAATTCCCCCAGTATAATATGTCATCGTTTTCGCTATAATAAACCCTACTCATAATCTGTAAACATTGAATGTTTTACCTTTCAGCAGTGAGGCACTGGAGGGTGTTCCACACCCCCCAGACCCCCGGTTTGTGCAGTTTATTTTTATTAGTAATAAATTGAAGATATCGGCATAACCGATCTAGAAAAAATCTCTAGAAATACTAATTAATCCTAACTTTAACAAGTCACACTCAAGTAACTAATATCCCAATTAGCCCAAATTATAAACCAAAGTTGTAGAGACCGGGGGGTCTGGGGGGTGTGGAGCACCCACAGGAACACTCAAACTGTGATAGATAAATTTGCAAACTTATGGTTATCAGTATTAAGCAATAATGGTGAAAGTTTTTAGCACAAAAAATATAAAGCAGTGACCAAGAATCGGGGGGGATTAATCGGGGATTATAAATTTCCCTCAGTATAATATGTCATCGTTCTCAAGAAAACCAAAGCGCTATAATAAACCCTACTCATAATCTGTAAACATTGAATGTTTTACCTTTCAGCAGTGAGGCACCCCCCAGGTATACTCAAATTGTGATATATAAATTTGCAAACTTATAGTCGCCAGTATTAAGCGATTAACAGTGAAAGTTTTTAGCACAAGAAATATAAAGTAGCGACTGAGAATCTGGAGGGAAAGAGGATTATGAATTCCTTCAAGATAATATGTCATCGTACTCCAGAAAATTAAAGCGCTATAATAAACCTTACTCACAGGCCCGTAGCTAAAATTTCATTTCGGGGCGCTTGTAAAAATTTTCGAACTTGAAAATACCTACACCAATTTATTTTCAACATTTTGAAAAAGAATTATTTTTTACATTTTGGGGCCCCTTTCGTACGGGCATGCTTACTCATAATCTGTAAACATTGAATGTTTTGTCTATCAACAGTGGGGTACTGGACGGTGTTCCACACCCCCCAAACCCTCCGGCTTGTTATTTTTTACTTTTGAAAAAGAATTTTTTTACATTTCAGGGAGCGAGGGGGGTACGTGCCTCTGCTAGCTACAGGCCTGCTTACTCATAATCTGTAAACATTGAATGTTTTATCTTTCAGCAGTGAGGCACTGGAGGGTGTTCCACACCCCCCAGACCCCCCGGTTTGTGCAATTTATTTTTTATTAGAAATAAATTGAAGATATCAGCATAACCGATCTAGAAAAAATCTATAGAGAAACTAATTAATCCTAACTTTAAAAGTCACACTCAAGTAACTAATATCCCAATTAGCCCAAATTATAAACTTTAAGAGACCGGGGGGTCTGGGGGGTGTGGAGCACCCCCCAGGTATACTCAAACTGTGAAGAAAAATTTGCAAACTTATGGTATCCAGTTATTAAGCGTTTAATAGCGAAAGTTTTTAGCACAAAAACATTAAAGTAGCGACCAAGAATCTGGGAGGAGAGAGGATTATGAATTCCCTCCAGGATAATATGTCATCATTCTCAAGAAAACCAAAGCGCTATAATAAACGTTACTCACAGGCACATAAAAATTTTCCAACTTGAAAATACCTACACCTAGTATTTATTTTCAAAATTCAAATTTTTTACTTTCAAAAAGATTTTTTTTAAACATATTTGTTCAATTTACTTGAAGCGGAAACTTATAAGTTATTTATTTTGAGTGCATATTGTTCAATGAATGACATTGTAAACACACAAATAAATGGTGTATAATAACAGAAATTTTTATAATAATTATATTACCATCTTTTTTTTATAATATCGTTACTTTTAAGAACACAAATAAATTTGGCCATAAATTTTTGTATAGTAAACTTTTGTAGTTTTTTCTGTTTATTAAAATTACGTTTATTTAAAAACTTCTGGCGCCCATTAATAATTCCCTTTTTTTTATTAGACAGTAATACATGAACCGCTCTGCGCTTTTCTATCTGAGCTGCCGTTCGCTATTTGGTGAAAGTCTTGGAAGATTAATAACTCCCCAGAACGCCACAACAGTAGCGGTTACAAAAACTGCATCGTGAATTAAATTTAGCGAAATTTAAGTTTAAATGCTTATTACATTAAATTATAAATTAAATGACTAATGGGCATTTTGTTGTAAAGTCTTTACTTTATAACAATTTATTTACACAAATAAATATTTAAACTTTAATACTTTCACAATTTCAATAAATAAACTTTAACCTAAAGAGGTACAAACGAACTAACTATATCTAACTAAACTACTCCTTATGTACATGTACGGTTGGTAATCTAACCCCATGGTTACCAACCCTGACAATGGGGTACAAATTCAAATCTTAAGTATTTACATATATTACATTTGTAAATTAACATTGATACGTTTTAAAAGTAGAATATGTTTTAGAAATAGAGTTTTATATACAGCGTGACCCACAAGACCCCGGACAAACATGTTTTTCTCTTTTCGCGAAAATCACAGAATTTTTCTAAAAAATAATCTAGTAATTCAATTCTAAGAACTATGGAGATCAGAAAAACACAAGAGCAAAAAAATTAAACAATCAGTTTGGGAGTTGCAAAATGTCAAAAAGTCGCGCCGCAATTTTATCGTTATTTGAAGCTGGAAATCGTCAACGTGAAATAGTTCTAATGCTGAAAATTCCTCGACAAACCGTTTCCTATGCCATCAAACGATTCAAAGAATTTGGTAATATGGAGGACCGACCCGGAAGAGAAAAAAAAAGTTTTGTCAACAGTCGCCGGAATAGCAATATCATCAAACTTCGGATTCAAAGAAATCCGACACTGTCGATGCGAAAAGTAGCTCGTGAAACCGGAATCACGCGAGAGTCGGTTCGACGAATAGCTAAAAATGAACTTAAGAAGAGGCCTTATAAGCTGCGAAAAGGCCAAATGCTAACTGATGAAAACAAACGAGTACGACTTCAACGATGCCGTGCTGTTCTATATCACACTGCTGCTTAAAAATGAGAAAATTTAGTTTTTACTGATGAAAAAATTTTTACTATTGAACAATTTCATAATTGCCAAAATGATAGGTATTGGTCAGAAGAAGCACCCGGACCTTCTGCTATCGTTGTTTCATCGCCAATACCCCAAGTCTGTCATGGTTTGGGGTATTTGTGCTACCGGTAAAACACCTTTAGTTTTGTGGAAGAATGAGTAAAATTAACAAGAAAATCTACCACCAGGACATTTTAGGGGAATTCTTCTGTGGGCCCAACAGCACTTTGGTGACCAACATTGGACATTGCACCTGCCCACAAGGCGAAAACTACGCAAGAGTGGTGTCGAATTAATTTTCTTGATTTTATCAGTTCCGCTGAATGGCCTCAATACTCACCAGATCTCAACCCAATGGATTACGCTATATGATCAATTTTAGAGGCCAGAGCCTGTGCAAAACCCCACAAGATTTTGGAATCACTAAAACAATTTTTGCGTCAGGAATGGCACAAAATATCCCTAGAAGAGGTACGAAAAAACAGCCGAAAATTTCATTTAACGTTTAAAGCTCTGTATCCACGCAGAAGAAAACCACTTTGAAATTTTATAATTTATGATGTACATAAGGTTGTTGCTTATTATTATCCATTTTTTAATTTTTGAATTGTTGCGTTTAAATACGTTTGTCCGAGTTCTTGTGGGTCACGCTGTATAAAAATTAAAAATATATCAGGCAATTTCTGTATAATTTGTAAGTATCATAGATGAAAGAGATTTCTCATCTATGGCAAGTATTTAATGTTCTGCTTCCCGATACTGGTGCACTGGAGGGTGTTCCACACCCCCCAGACCCCCCGGTTTGGGTAGGTTATTTTTATCAAAGGTAATTAAATATTTCAGAATATTTGCTTGGCCGTTGCTATGATAACGAAACTCCAACAATGAAGGGCGATAAATTTTGCGAAATTCCGGAAAATATATTTAGCGTCAAGGAAGTCTGTAATATGAAACCTCGGTATTCGAAATTCGCGCCACAAACTTCGAATCCACACGCAGATAATCCTGGCATAAGATCGTGATCGTCAACAGAACCCCCCACAAGTTGTGTAAATCGTAATCCAATTTCTTTAAACAAACGGAAAACGTAGTTGAACCAGAAATGAAAATCAATGGCGTTCTTAATATCCAAATCTACTCACCCAGTGGCGTCTGTAATAAACTGAACAGATAAGCAAAACACATAAAATAAACGAACATGGCCTGGTGCTCGAATTAACCTTCCGAAACCTAAATGGAACACAAAAAAGTAATAACCGACGCCAAACAAAAATCAATATGACATTCTCAAACAAAAGGGGTAAAACGAAAAACTTTAAATTTAAACCCCGCGAATATTTGAATATAAAAAATAATATTACAAGTCTTTTAAATTAAATTGAAGAAGTTAAAAGATTAAAAAGTTGAAAAATATTTTTTAAATATTTTATGGAAAACAAAAATGCCGAAAACATATCACCGAAATCAAAATCCGAAAACAAAAATGCCGAAGTCAAAACACCGAAAATACTATTACTACAAACCACTTAAATGCGGCATTTTGTAATGGTAAATGGTAATTCCGTCCATAACAAATTAAAACTCGGTTTTATTGCTAAAAGTAAATTATTTTAAATAGTGTATTTTATATTTATAATATAATTGCAAATGATAGCGAAGCTTTCAGCTTTGCAACAATTAGAAAAACATCTCTGAGCACGACAAAACTGAAAATTATGAAACTTGAGCCGCCGGATCCGAGGGTCAACTAGTAAAACTCATTAAAAATATTTTCGAGCCAAAACTAAATTAGAAAATTATTATTTTTAAAAATTGCGGTGTTTTTGTTTTCCGCGTTTTGCCTTCGGAGTTATTGTTTTCGATGTTTTGACTTTGGCGTTATTGTTTTCAATGTTTTTGTTTTCAGCGTTTTGTTTTCAGCGTTTTTGTTTTCGGTATTTTGACTTTGGCGTTTTGGTTTTTCGATGTTTTTGTTTTCGGCGTTTTGACGTGAAACTAAGTAGGCACCAATGAGAGCAAACCATGTTAAGGTTTTATTTTCAAATGTGATTTGTTGTGGTTTTATGTTAATGTCCTAATGAGTTGAATAATTAAATTTGCAAATATTTTTAGTTTATTTTATCTTAAATCGGAAAGCAAATAATATAATATCCTGGAAGAGTTTGTCAGTCTTATGGAAAAGAACTTATTTTACTCTTAATTTTTATTAATAATTGTTTTCCTATTTTAATTCGGCTTTTCCCAGTTCATAATTTTAAAAATAAATAAAACTTTTAATGCAAAACCTTTTTATTAATAATGTTTTAATTAATTATTCGTATCCCAAAAGCACCAATGCACAAGAGTTACTATAATAAGTTTGGAGATTCTATTTGGATTTTTTCATCACTTCTTCTGTTGCATTTCATAAACTTTGTTTTTTATTTGTATACATTGAATTCTGTTTTTTCCATTTTCTGAACATCTCCACAAGAGACTAATCCAAATTCCTTGGTACAATAGTTTTGCAGCTATAGCAAGGCCCTCCTGCCAAAATACCACAAGCCGCCACTGCCACTAAACAAAATTGAACTGAAAACTTGGAAGATGATAATCTAAGATTTTGGGCATGGAAATCATGCTAATAAAAATTGATCAGTCTGGAACAAGCTAAATTTGGCGTCCGTTTTACGAAACGTACGTTCTAACGTGAAACTTGAGACACCTTGCGATTCGCCATCGGGTTCTCAAATCCAGTTCTCGGCCACATAGTATGGTCTTCATTTTAAAGAAGGAGTTACGTGCCAACTCAATCCGTGTTTTGATTTCGCCATCAGGATTCCAGTCCTCGTGAAGCCAACACCCCAGATACCTGATCTTATCTACCCTCTCCAGTCGATCGCCCCCGACGCTAATATCTATGTTGTTGATTGGTCTTTTGGTTATTGCCATTATTTTTGTCTTTTGTTTGTTTATACTGAGTCCGCTTGCGTTGCTGACTTCATTTATTTTGTTAATTAGTATTTGTAAACCTTCAGGGCTATCGGCAAAAATGAGGGTGTCGTCCGCGTATCTGATGTTATTAATTACTTTTCCATATATATATTTCGGGCTAATAGTACATTGACATTGCTTAAGATTATACATTGAATTCTGCACTATACAATTAAAATTGTTTGCCCGGTCCTCAATCTCCACCTCTCTCTATTGGTTGCGTCTTCCTCCTCCAAGTTCCTTGCTGCCATTGCTTTTTTAATCCCGTCATTCCACGATCTTCTAGGTCTTCCTCTTTTCCTTCTTCCTGGGGGTACCCACTTAAGCAATCTCCTTGGCCATCTATTGTCTTCCATCCTTAACAGATGCCCAAACCACCGTAGGCCACGCTTCTCGATTCTTTGGGTTACTTCTTCATTGGCGTTCATCTCTGTTCTTATCCATTCGTTTCTAATGTGTTGTAAGCGAGACACCCCGGCACTTCTACGCAGGTAGTCCATTTCGACTGCCTTTAGTCGTCTTTGCATGTTCGCATTTGGACTCCACACCTCACACCCATAGCAAAGTACTGACTCCACCATAACCATTCCAACTCTTTTCTTATTTTTCGCCGAAATATTCCTGTCCCACCACACTGAGTTTAGCGCTCCTATGGTTTTTCTGGCTTGTTGAATACGCTTTCGAATTTCCTCAGTCCCCAGACCCTCTTTGTTGATTGTGGCTCCCAGATACTTAAACTGTTCCACCTGCTCCACCTGAACTTCGTCATCGATCAGGATCTCAAACCTAGCTTCACTATTAACTGCGAGGTATTCTGTCTTTTTAAGACTAACTTGTAGTCCCCATCTTTTATATTCTGTGTAAAGCCTTTTTATCATGAACTCGAGGTCGAATGAGTCCTGTTCTATCACCACCTGATCGTCTGCAAAGCTTAAAGTAAATAGATGTTCATCATTAATTAGAACACCCATGCCTTCACAGTTTCTTTTCCAATCTTGTAGAGTCTTTTCGATGTACAGGTTAAACAGTACAGGAGACAGGCTACATCCCTGTCTGAGTCCCTTATTACATTTTATCTGGTTGGATAGTTGTTGCCCAATTTTCACTCTTGAGGTGTTCTGGTTGTACAATTCTCTTATAATCTTGATTAGCGACGAGCTCATATTCATATTGTACAGTACTTTCCAAAGTTTACATCTGAGTACCGAGTCATAGGCTTTTTCTAAGTCTATAAAGGCCAGGTGGACTTCTTGTCCCATTGAAATTCTCTTCTCCATTAGTTGTTGAGAGTAAACAGATTATCTACGCATGATCTCCCAGGAATAAAGCCACTTTGATCTTCTCCAATTTTTCCTTTTGCTTCTTCTCTTAATCTGCTCTGTAGGATTTTGCTAAACAATCTGCTCAAGGTGCTAGTGACGCTCAACCCTCGATAGTTTTTGGGTCTTCTTGTCACCTTTTTTGAAAATTGATACGACGTAAGATGTCTTCCATTCCTTCGGCACCTTATAGTTATTCCAACAGTTTTCCATGAATTGTGCTATTCTCTCCCATACCACTACTCCCCATTCTTTATTAGCTCGATATGTATTCCACCTGGCCCCGCAGATCTGCCGTTTTTCATTACCATTGTATTCAATTTGACCTCCTCTGTGGTGATTGTGTCCATATGTTTTCTGAGGGTGGTCCATTTCTCCTCTTGAAGGCTGTGAACTCTATAAATTCCAATTTACGGAAATTACTTTTCCGTTTACTTTAATTCCTTGTTGTGCTTCCTCGAGAGCTTCCAGGAAAATGGTTTCCAGTATAAGTTGAAAAGGAGTGGTGAGAGAACACAGCCCTGACGGACTCCTTTTGAATTTCAAGTTGAGTTGCAAAATGTCAAAAGTCGCGCCGCAATTTTATCGTTATTTGAAGCTGAAAACGTCAATTACCGCGGATACATGTGGTCGTTAGTTCGAACTAAGTCAGCTCGACCTAGCTAGTCCTTACATGTATACACTTAGATAAAGCGACCTAATCCGTTGGATCGACCTTAGTTAGATCGAGCTATATCATTGCTTTCAGTTTGAACTAAAAAAAAAACATGTATACACCTGTGCAATAAAATTTAAAGCAAACTAGCTTAGGTCGAACTAAGGTTAGTTCGAACTAACGACTGCATGTATCCGCGGTAATGTGAAATAGTTCGAATGCTGAAAATTCCTCGACAAACCGTTTCCTATGCCATCAAACGATTCAAAGAACTTGGTAATATGGAAGACCGACCCGGAAGAGAAAAAAATGTTTTGCCAACACTCGCCGGAATGCAATATCATCAAACTTCGGATTCAAAGATATCCGAGACTGTCGATGCGAAAAGTAGCTCGTGAAACCGGAATCACGCGAGAGTCGGTTCGACAAATAGCTAAAATGAACTTAAGAAGAGCCTTATAAGCTGCGAAAAGCCCAAATGCTAACTGATGAAAACAAGCGAGTACGACTTCAACGATGCCGTGCTTTCTATATCACACTGCTGCTCAAAAATGGGAAAATTTCGTTTTTACTGATGAAAAAATTTTTACTATTGAACAATTTCACAATCGTCAAAATGATAGGTATTGGTCAGAAGAAGCACCCGGACCTTCTGCCATCGTTGTTCATCGCCAATACCCCAAGTCTGTCATGGTTTGGGGCGGTATTTGTGCTACCGGTAAAACACCTTTAGTTCTTGTGGAAGAATGAGTAATAATTAACAAGAAAATCTACCACCGGGACATTTTAGAGGCTGTAATTCTTCTATGGGCCCTTTGGTGACCAACATTAGACATTGCACCTGCCCACAAGGCGAAAACTACGCAAGAGTGGTGCCGAATCAATTTTCCTGATTTTATCAGTTCCGCTGAATGGCCTCCATACTCACCAGATCTCAACCCAATGGATTACGCCATATGGTCAATTTTAGAGGCCAGAGCCTGTGCAAAACCTCACAAAAGTTTGGAATCACTAAAACAATTTTTGCGTCAGGAATGGGACAAAATATCCCTAGAAGAGGTACGAAAAACAGCCGAAAATTTCATTTAACGTTTAAAGCTCTGTATCCACGCAGAAGAAAACCACTTTGAAATTTTATAATTTATGATGTACATAAGGTTGTTGTTTATTGTTATCCATTTTTAAATTTTTGAGTTGTTGCGTTTAAATACGTTTAAATAAAAAACGTTTGTCCGAGTTCTTGTGGACCACACTGTATAAAAATTAAAAATATATCAGGCAATTTCTGTATAATTTGTAAGCATTATAGATGAAAGAGATTTCTCATCTATGGCAAGTATTTAATGTTCTGCTTCCGATACTGGTGCACTGGAGGGTGTTCACACCCCAGACCCCCATTTTGGGAGTAGGTTTTTTTTATCAAAGGTAATTAAATATTTCAGAATATTTGCTTGGCCGTTGCTATGATAACGAAACTCCAACAATGAAGGGTGATAAATTTTGCGAAATTCCGGAAAATATATTTAGCGTCAAGGAAGTCTGTAATATGAAACCTCGGTATTCGAAATTCGCGCCACAAACTTCGAATCCACACGCAGATAATCCTGGCATAAGATCGTGATCGTCAACAGAACCCCCACAAGTTGTGTAAATCGTAATCCAATTTCTTTAAACAAACGGAAAACGTAGTTGAACCAGAAATGAAAATCAATGGCGTTCTTAATATCCAAATCTACTCACCCAGTGGCGTCTGTAATAAACTGAACAGATAAGCAAAACACATAAAATAAACGAACATGGCCTGGTGCTCGAATTAACCTTCCGTAACCTAAATGAAGCACAAAAAAAGTAATAACCGACGCCAAACAAAAATCAATATGACATTCTCAAACAAAAGGGGTAAAACGAAAAACTTTAAATTTAAACCCCGCGAATATTTGAATATAAAAAATAATATTACAAGTCTTTTAAATTAAATTGAAGAAGTTAAAAGATTAAAAAAGTTGAAAAATATTTTTTTAAATATTTTATGGAAAACAAAAATGCCGAAAACATATCACCGAAATCAAAATCCCGAAAACAAAAATGCCGAAGTCAAAACACCGAAAGTACTATTACTACAAACCACTTAAATGCGGCATTTTGTAATGGTAAATGGTAATTCCGTCCATAACAAATTAAAACTCAGTTTTATTGCTAAAAGTAAATTATTTTAAATAGTGTATTTTATATTTATAATATAATTGTAAATAATAGCGAAGCTTTCAGCTTTCCAACAATTAAAAAAACATCTCTGAGCACGACAAAACTGAACATTATGAAACTTAAGCCGCCGGATCCGAGGGTCAACTAGTAAAACTCATTAAAAATATTTTCGAGCCAAAACTAAATTAGAAAATTATTATTTTTAAAAATTGCGGTGTTTTTGTTTTCCGCGTTTTGCCTTTGGAGTTATTGTTTTCGGTGTTTTGACTTTGGCGTTATTGTTTTCAATGTTTTTGTTTTCAGCGTTTTGTTTTCAGCGTTTTTGTTTTCGGTATTTTGACTTTGGCGTTTTGGTTTTTCGATGTTTTTGTTTTCGGCGTTTTGACGTGAAACTAAGTAGGCACCAATGAGAGCAAACCATGTTAAGGTTTTTATTTTCAAATGTGATTTGGTGTAGGTTTTATGTTAATGTCCTAACGAGTTGAATAATTAAATTAGCAAAGATTTTTAGTTTATTTTATCGTGTAAATCGGAAAACAAATAATATAATATCCTGGAAGAGTTTGTCAGTCTTATGGAAAAGAACTTATTTTACTCTTAATTTATTATTAATAATTGTTTTTCCATTTTAATTCGACATTTCCCAGTTCATAATTTTAAAAATAAATAAAACTTTTAATGCAAAACCTATTTTTTATTAATAATGTTTTTAATTAATTATTCGTATAACAAAGAGCACGCAATGCACAAGAGTTACTATAATAAGTTTGGAGATTCTATTTGGATTTTTTTCAGTTTTTCATCACTTCTTCTGTTGCATTTCATAAATGTTGTTTTTATTTGGATACAACGAATTCTGCTTTTTCCATTTTTCTGAACATCTCCACAAGAAACTAATCAAAATTCCTTGGGTACAAGTAGTTTTGCACTTACAGCAAGGCCCCTCCTGCCAAAATACCACAAGCCGCCACTGTCGCTAAACAAAATTGATCTGAAAACTTGGAAGATGATAATCTAAGATTTTGGGCATGGAAATCATGCTAATAAAAATTGATCAATCTGGAACAAGCTAAATTTGGCGTCCGTTTTACAAAACGTACGTTCTAACGTGGAACTGCAGCAAACCAAATTCAAAAAATAAAGAAAAATTATTTTTGGTTCTGCCTATAGCACGCGCGCGCCGCTACAGTGACGCACGATCTCCTGCATTTTTAAAAGCAGTGCGGAAATATCGATTTGCCACGATAGTTAAAATACACTCTAATTTTATATTTTTAGACTTAAAAATGATCGCGAAATTATGTTTCTTGGTTTTATTGAGTTTTGTAACCACCAAAGCGGAAAATATTGTAATGACAGAAGTTTTCATTATAAAAATAGAACCAGCAATGTTCAATTGGACATACGAAGGTATTTAAAAATTCTCAAGCACATAAAAAAATAATTTCTATAAAATTAATTTTAGACGACCCCAATCAGTACGTTTATCAACCCTCGCTTATCAATTCTCCCGATTTACCTTCGTGGATAAATTATCACTACAGCTTGCGACATCATGCAGGATTTTTATATGGGGTGGCGCCAGAAAGACATCCAACTCATGTTACGCTGGAAATAATTGCGCTAAATCGAAAAAATTATGAAACGAAACGTTACGAATTGCCTATTTACATCATAGAAAAATTAAATCCGGCGGTAAATGAAGTTCATCTTAAAATAGTCAATTTGAACGTTGAGGATATGTTTGACACGGATAAAATTAAGTCACTCAAAGATGTTTTTGGCGATAACTTGTGGAAGGATAGCGTGCAGGATTTGTATATAACGTTTTTAGCATCTGCTGTGCAATTGGGTGCTCGCCTTCCATTAAATCCTAACGAAGGAGAAGGGTAACAAATATTTTCTGCTTTTAGCCGAAATGCATTTTCAAATTTTAGCGTTGTCGTACGGATTGGTAGTCGGGCCCATTTATCATCCGAATTAATCAAACTACAAAAGGACGTTAAGTCTCTCTGGAAGTACACATCCTGTCCGAGGATTTCAAGAGAACAACGGTGGAACGAATATTTCGAGATGCTGGTTTTATTCTTGATTGGTGCGTTTTTCGTTTGGTAAGTTTTAGTGTGATTTGATCAGCATTTTGGTAAGGTCTCTGTAACTATCCAGATCGAAGATACGAGTTCTGCGATGGAACAACATTCCTCAACGACTGTAGAAAAACTATCCAATTTACTGAATTACTGGAAGTCGATCGAGAGAAGCGATGTACCAAATCGAAGCTATTTTCATGAATTTTTCGTCACGATCGTTCTTCCAATTTTTATTTTCCTCATATTTGCAGTGATCCTCTCCCTTATTTTATGTCTCCATCACGAAGGAATGTGAGTATTTTGAAATAATTACTAAATAATTATTATCAAGAGGTTTTCTTCGAACAAAAATTGTGATTAATTGCAGAATTGATGAGGCTAGTGAGGAATTTTTCGATAACATTTTTCATATTTGTACTGATTATGCCAGGTAAATGGATTGAAAATTGAAATCTAATTCTGGTTTGAAGTTTTCATTACGGTAACTGAAATAGAATCGTCGGTGCATCCTTTCATGGCGCCGAGCATTAATATTCTATTTTAGTTACCCTATTGTTGTTTTTTTTATTAATCACGCTATACACTGAGAATTTGAAAGCCAAACGATCGTTACTTCCACCTCCAAATGGAAGGCCTTCGCAGTTTTATAGATTAAAAATGCTTTTGGTTTTAACGTTTTGCTAAAACATTTAAAGCCCCAGTGGTATGACTGTAGTTGTAATATTTTCAGATCGAAAACTATGGAGGATATTTCAAAACACGATGCCAACAACTATGCAACAATTCATCGAGCGACACAATCACTGCGAAGCGCTTCCATTGCAAAAGATAAGCCGTGCCTATCGCCACAAAATATTTCCCGCAGCAATACTAACAGTCCAACATCTACGATCAGAGGAATTCATTGTCGACCAAGTCCGCCACCATATGTTAGGCCCAAGTACAAGCAGGACTTGTGACGTGAAGAAAAACCAGAAAAAACTTGGTATTGCTAGTTTTTTCTGATGCCGATATTTCTTTTAGGTTGCTTGAAGTGGTTTTAGTACTCCAAGGCATACCTTTTCGATCAAGCCGCTTTAATCAAAGTTCGAGATTCCATCTTGGCTTTGGTTTGGATTATTAAGTCAATAATAGGGATAATAAGTTAAAATATTTGTTATTTTAAAGTGAAAGGCTATAATAATAATGTTAACGTAGAATAATATTTAGTAGTAGGTTATTTCGTATAATTCGCTAATTTTAAATAAAATATCGTTTTTAAAATTTGAAATGCATTTGCTCATTATTCCAAAAGACCTTCATTATTTGATCCATAAGATTTATAACAAAGCAAAAAGTAGGTAACATTTTACTTATGTATGATCCATATTGCTGCAAATAATTATTAATGTCCTTTCGTCTCATTAAGTTGTAAGTAAAATTTGTCGATTTAACAATCCTCGAGGTAGCAATTCCTTGCTTAAAATTTCTTCTTAGAAAAATCATCGGAACCTTAAAAAAATTAATTATTTTGCTGTGTTCATAAATTTTATTAAAAAAAAAATTATATAAAGAATCAACAAATTTGTTCATTAAATTGCTTGGAGACGAATTTGGAAGATAACCGTAGGCTTCGACGTGGTTTGGCTGTTTTTAAAGTTCCCAAGTCGACCTCCTTACGAGTTGTTACTAAACCATCCTTCCATGAGTTCTAGGCCTGACAAAAATTATATGTATAACAAAATGCCATTAGTAAAATTTCTTTTCTTCTCACCTTCCAACTTGTACTGCAAAGCTTGCGACACGGATTTGGTACTTAATTTGCCACTTCACCATTTAAATTGGATTTTTTATTGAATAATATTCTGCTGAAACAAAATTAATTCTATCAAAACAAAATTATTTGTGCTAATTACAATGCATATCCAAAGCCACGACCAAGTAACCAGTAATAATGCCAAGTCATCATATAATTATTACGATATTAATTAATATTTAAAAAAAATAGTATATTATGTTTCTGGGATGGAAAGTATCTGAAGATTTCTGGTCTCGGCTTCAAATTATCATACAAACGAAATAAAAGCGCTTTCTATCGATAGCACAAGTGATATTTTGTCAACGAGCAACAAAATTATAAAACTTTTTCCATTTTTATAACGAAAAACTAGTGTCAGTGGCCGATCTAGAATCAACTCAAAGGAAAGGGGGTATGCACCAACTACAAATAAATGTGCAAATAACTATTCGATAAATAAAGTTATTCGATGAATAACCTATGTTGGTATTCACCAACCACAAGTCATGATTGGAAGTTTATTCGATGAATAAACCTTATTTTATGTTGGTGAATACAAAATAGTGATTTTATTCGACCAGTAGCGCTATTTGTCGTTGGTGCATACGGGCATAAGATATCATATTTATGAGAGGGCAGGCATAAGTTGCAAATTCAATACGACATAATTTAATTTTTTAGAATTTTCAAGGTCAAGTAAATTTAATTTATTAAATTTCTAACCTATGAGGGCCTTTTAAATAACTTTAAATTTATAATAATAAAAAGGACATAACTTCTAACGATTTTTGACAAAAAACCACAGGTTTAGTACTTTTGATTCCAAAAATTAAAAGTTTAAAAACAACCACTTTCATTGCTTCTAATACATTTCGATGAGAATATTTCATTGACGTGGAAAGAAATTTAACATGTTATGAAGGTTTCAAGTGTGAAGGTTTTCTTGAAAGTCTTTTGAAAGAAAAAGAATCTTGAAAATCCACTTTTGAAAGACTTTGCAGTAACTTTTGGACCACTTTACGATCGTTACGCCTGTCCGTAGCTTATTTTCCAAGTTCTACGAGTCATATGATGTAAATAATGTCAAAGTTAAAATGAGAAAAATTAAATATTTTGAAAGAAAAACGTAAAATACAGAAGAAATGAAAAGGATTTGCTTTGGCTCATTTGAAAAAAATAAGAAATCTTATCTTAACAACTGTTTCATTTAAAAACAATAGTACGAGAGCCCACAACCAAAACCATGTCTCATAGCTTCCCAGGCAAAACTGTATAAAATCGTTCGATTTTTTCTTCTTAAGGTGCCGTCTCCTACTGTCCAATATCTGATGTTTTTGAACCAGGAGCATTGTCTTCAACCCAGTCCTCTTTGGCCATCTATCTCTCTCTCCATTATTAGTTGGAGTAGGAGTAACTACCATGGCGCAAGGTATGCGGCCTTTCTTTCTTTATTGTGATCAGTAGTTCTCTTTCTCTTCGCAGTTTGTCACATGTTTAGTCCATGATATCCTCAACATTCTCCAAAAGACCCACATCTCAAACGCCTCCAATCGGTTCATAGAGCTAACCTTTAGCGACCATGCCGCCATTCCATACAGCAGAACTGAGTGTACGTAACACTTAACAAAGTTATATCTCACCTCCAATGCGAGTTCCGTATTGCAAAGTAGGCTTCTCATCTTTCTGTACCCGGGATTCATTTTATTAGTTACCCAGCATCCTAGATATCTGTACTTATTCTATTTGTTTATTATATATTTCTAGTCTCGCTTGTTTGTTTGAGCCTCTGTTTATTGCCATTACCTTTGTTTTGTTTATATTTATTTTTAATCCTAGTTTACCATCTTCCTTTACTATGTTATCCATCAAGCGTTAGAGTCTGTTCGAACTGTCCGCGATTATTGCTGTATCGTCCGCATATCTAAGGTCGTTTATTATCCTACCATTAATTGTTATGTCGTCTTGTGCATTTTCTGTAGCTTTTTGGAAAATATATTCCAAATATATAATATGCAGCCCGTCTAACCCCGCCTGATTAGGATTTTTCTTGTAAAGCCACCTTAAATTTTCACTAGTGCCACTTGTTGTTTGTAGAGGTTCAGGATTATTTTTGTGTCGTCGTTGTCAAATCCTTTTGCTGTTAAGATGTCTGGGTGCTTAACACTATCAAAGGCTTTGGCGTAGTCTATGAAACATAATATAAACATCTTTTCTCTGATCAAGACATTTCTGTAGAAGGGCCAAAAGCGCAAACAGAGCTTCCCGTGTGCCAAGGCCTTTTCAAAATCCAAATTGTCGATCGCTGGTGTCATTTTATTTCTATTTGTAATTTATTCTGTTGTGTACTATTTTTTGTTTATTAAGCTGTGCTGGTCACATTTGTTTGTATTTCGAATTTTTGGAATGGGAATGAAAATTGACTCGTACCAGTCTCCAGGTAGTTTACCCATTAGATGTATGGCATTAAAAGTTTGACATTAAAAGTAAAAGAAACGGTCACGGCTTGGCTCTTAAAAGCGTCAACTACTAAGCCGAGCGCCCCGGTTCAAACCTGGGTGGAGTATAAAACTACAGCTGGGTGTTTTATGGCTAAATAATCCCCAATGGGGAAGGACTATATCCAGTAGTGGATGGAAACAGGCATATAGTGATAGTGAAAAAGTATTTCCATGTTATTTTCATTTATAAGTTTAATCATTTCTGGGTATATTTCGTCCGGATCCGCTGCTATTCTTGTTTTCAGTAGATGTACTGATTTGCAAACTTCGCTTGCTATTATTTTGTTCTATCTTTCTGTCGTCAGTAATTGGAACTGGGGTTCATCGTCAAATAGCTCATTTATATATTTCGCCCTTCTTCTGTCCAATCTATAATCAATTTGTTGTCATTATTCACTATCCTTCATTCGTTTTAAGAATAAATCTTGACTTTTGAACTAAAATATAATCTTGAATTGTGATTGGTTGGTTTTCACAAATCTGCGACATTGAAACTAAAACATTGACAAATTTGTGAAAACTAACCAATCACGTTTCAAGATTACACTTTAGTTCAAAAGTCAGGTTTATTCTTAAAACAAATGGAATATATTTTTATGTTCAGCATTTTATGCAAGCCTGTAACCTCTTTGACCTTTTGTGGACGCTAAAAAGGTCGTGTTTCTTCTGTAAACTCTCCATCTCCTCACATTCTCTTGTCATCCATTCCTCTTTGGCATCTTTGGCTCTCCGCATCTCTCCATACCTTGTTCGTTAGATTATATGACCCTAAACTCGACCAGGTGGGTGGTAACGATCAGAACAGATTCAACTTTGCTATGTCAAATTCTTTGACAGGTCCACACAAAATGTCTGAAAACAAACATTTCGATGATAAAATAACAACATTTATGTACATTATCAATTTCAGACGAGAAGCTTTAATTCCTTTTTGGTCTAATTTCTATAACGATCTCCTTGGCAGGCGGACTGCTATTAGCGACTAAAAACCGTGTTTTCGGTATCTCAGGACTAACATCTAACTACAATCTGGAAATCAGACAAAAAGCTATGATACACTTCGGTCGGATTTGTTAACATTGGACAGACATTTTCCCACAATGCTTTTGTTATTAGTGGGGTCCCTCAAAGATCCGTGCTTGGTCCCCTACTATTCCTTATTTACTAAGCTGATCCTTGCTCTCATCCCGATTTCTTCCTATGCCGATGACAACAAGATTTACAATAATTTTACGCATCCTTAATTTAAACTCCATTCAGTATCAGCGTTTGAGGGGAGATTTAATAATTACTTTTCAAGCACTAAACCATCCGTTTCCATTGGATTTGTCTTACCTCTTTGTCCTCAACTTGAATACTCGACTGTGTGGACACCGTGTAAAGCTGCTTTGTGAAAATTTCAAAACAAAAATAGAGAGGGAACACTTCCTGTCCAATCAAGTTTTCGGTGTTTGGAATGGTCTTCCGAAAGATGTGGTAGCGGCTCGAATTGTGAATTCGTTCAAAAATTGCTGAGATCTTCTGCATTTGTGAACTTCTGCAGTTCTTAATTTTGGTTTATTTTAATTGTTGCATTATGTGTTTCAAATTTATAGGATACGTCCTCAACTCTAGTTTTTGTATAATAATAATCTTCATAATCTTAATAAAATACGCTCAAGTCAGATGGACCGCATAAAATGTCTGAATTTCACATTTTCGAGTCATAGGTCATACAACCTATCTGAATTCTGTATTTTAAATTTGGATAAACATTTATATCTTCTAATTTCGGCAGTTTCACCAATCGTTGAATAAATAAATTATACATGAACTTCGTTTGAATTCATACCCAGTAACACCCTCATCCAAATCCAGCTTTATTAGGGTTCCCTATCATCTGAATTTCATCTATAACAGCAATTTTGTTAATTATATTTCTGGTAAGAGTTAAATGCACTTACATTGTGTTCGAATGGGGGTCATTTCAACCGTGTAAGCCATACGAGGCGACAGTTGTTCTTCAGAAACTACAAAATTCTTTTCATCTCTTGTTGTAAGACGTTCTTTTGAATATCAAACTAAATACTTTGTAGCGGTCCTCGAATTAGGAATACATGTAGCAAATCCGTGCAACATAAACAAATTGCCTCAGTAGTGCAGTTGGTTAGCATCTAATAGGGTAGGGTTCGAATCCAGATTGGGGAACATTTTTTTCAGCACATCATCTCGCTAAAACTTCAATTTACCTCTTCGTTGGATTACCTAAAAAAGAAGGGCAGTTAAAGATAGGAAAACTACACAATATACATTTACCTAGTATTTAATCCTTTATTGCTAAGCATATTTTTGACTCTAAAATTTTTCCTATATGTCTTGGAGTTAAAAGATGAAAAAAATCTCTTCTAATTTAATACATAAATTATGAAGGCTCAAATTAAAATGTCAACATTTAAAAAGTGAGGTTATGGAATTGTCGGTAACAGATATCCAGTGGCGGACATACGAAGCGGGCAACGCGAGTTTATCACATAAATAAATTATTAATCGACCGCTGATCCTTTTTTTTCTCATAAGGGGTTTTTCTTTATGACTCATTACATGTTGTTTTCTTAAACATCACAAGGGAAGGGTTTTTCCCCAGTATGGATCGTTAAATGTTCCTTCATGGTATACTTTGCTGAGCATTTAAAATCACAAATTTCGCAGGCCAAAGGTTTATCCCCGGTATGTTTCATTACATGTATTTTCAAAGTTGCTTTTGTCGAACACTTAAAGTCACAAATTTCACAAGAAAACGATTTCTCCCTGGTATGGATCATGCGATGTTGACTGAAATGTTGTTTGGTTAGGCATTTAAAATCACAACTATCACAGGCGAAAGGTTTTTCCCCGGTGTGAGTCATTAAATGTAGTTTAAAATGTTGTTTGGTAGAACATTTTAAGTCGCAACTTACACAGGCAAAGGGTTTTTCTCCGGTATGAGTCATCAAATGCAATTTCAAAGTGTGCTTTCTTGAACATTTAAAATCACAAACATCACACGCAAAGGGCTTTTCTCCGGTATGGATCATTACATGTTGTTTCAAGGTATGTTTTGTGGAACATTCAAAATTACAAATTTGACAGGCAAAAGGTTTATGACCGGTGTGGCTCATTAAATGTAGTTTCAAAATTGCTTTTGTCGAACATTCAAAACGACAACTTTCACACGGAAAGGGCTTTGCGCCGGTGTGAGATCTTAAATGCTGTTCCAATGTGAATTTTCTTGAACATTTAAAATCGCACGTTTCACAGGCAAAAGATTTTTCCCTGGTATGAACGGTTAAGTGTTGTTTCAAATGATACTTTCGTGAACATTTATAGTCACATAATTCACAGGCAAAGGGCTTTTCTCCGGTGTGAGTCATTACATGTAGTGTTAAACTTTGTTTTGTTGAACAGTTATAACTGCAAAGTTCACATGCAAACGGTTTTTCCCCGGTATGGGTCATTACATGCACTTTCAGAATTTGTTTCGTTGAGCATTTAAAATCGCACATTAAACATGCAAAGGGTTTCTCTCCGGTATGAGCCCTTAAATGCAGTTTTAAGGTGTGCTTTCGTGAACATTTAAATTCACAAATTTCACAGCAAAAGGGTTTTTCCCCGGTGTGCACCTTTATATGCATTTTCAAATATTTCTTTGTCGAACATTTCAAGTCACAAATTTGACACGGAAAGGGTTTTTCCCCAGTATGGGTGAGTAAATGTTCTTTAAAATGTTGCTTCGTTGAATATTTAAGGCCACATATTTCACAGGTGAAGGGCTTATCTCCAGTATGAGCTATCATGTGGTGTTTCAGATGTTGTTTTGTTGAATATTTCAATTTACAAATTCCACAGACAAAGGGTTTTTGTCCGGTGTGTGTCATTACATGTATTTTTAAAATTTGTTTAGCCGAACACCTAAAATTACAAATTTCACAGGCAAAGGGTTTCTCTCCGGTGTGAGTTCTTAAATGTTGTTTCAATGTGTGTTTTCTCGAACATTTAAAAGCACAAGATTCACAGGAAAAAGGCTTTTCACCGGTGTGGGTCATCAAATGTAATTTAAGACGGTGTTTTGCCGAACATTTGTAATCACAAATTTCGCATGCGAAAGTATTTTTGCCGGTGCGAATACATAAACGATGAGGTTTCAAACCTCGTTTTTGGAAATGTCTATATGAATTTTTGCATGATTATCGAGTTGAGATTTATTAGTAAATTGTAGCTTACATATCTCACATTGAAATTGTTGGCATGATTGATTTCCGTATTCTTCATCCACGTCAACTTTGACAATCGAAGTTTTATCATCGTCAATATCAATTGAATAATGTAAGTCTTCTAACTTGATTTTAATGTCGTCTTCCACATGTTCACTTTTAATTTCAATTCTACCATTTACATCCAATGGTTTTTCCATATTTTGTGATTTGTTCGGATCTTGATCCATAGTGCACGAATTGCTAGCATAAAAAATAAAATTGTTCAATTTAATGACGTTAAACAATGTTAATTGTGTTTATTTAAACACATAAATTATTAATTTGCAACTGCACCTATAAAATTGATCAATAATTTCTGTCAATGTCAAAAGTTGTTTTAAAATAGTTCAAATGTTTTCAAAAATTTTGACAGTTAAATAAGGTAGGGCGTACACATATTAAGTGGGGATCAACAGGTTTGTTCCGAATTGCTTTGAACGGTTTCTAATTACGTCACACTGACAGTTTCGTAGAGCTGTTCAGAGCAACGAACACTTTTGGAACAACTTGTCGTTGTTGTAAATAAACCTAACCTCAAAATATTTTGTAGATACATAAGTTGTCATTATTGTCAAATATAAAATATAATTTTGAAAAAGAAAAACAAGAAGAAAAATATAAATTTTTATATATTAGCAATTTACACGTCAGAAAAAAATTTAAAAAAACCGTTGCTGTATAATTTGTTTGTTTTCATAATATAATATAAATAAAAAAGAATTATATCAGTTCCCAATGACGACCTGGTTCAAAAACATAACGGTAGCGGACTCGATCTTCGTCGAGAGATGTTCTATCCGCATTACGTAACAAATCTTCGCGGTGTTCATCATTGTGGGTTTCCCCCTCACCTGATACTCCCAAATCCACTGTTACAACACTACTTTTATCTGCATTACTTACAGATGCAGTGATTCTCTCTTCTACCATGTTTGCACAGTGATCTTTGACCTCTTTGCTGCTTTTGGCTATTATCTTGACAATCAAATTGTCAATAATCAAAGTCGGAGACACACTAACAATTGTAGCTCTGCAAATAGGACAATAGGTTCTTTTCTTACGCCAATAATCGATGCAATATTTACAAAAGGTATGGGAGCAAGTAAGGGTTACTGCGTTTATAAACAGTTCCGTGCAAATACTGCACCGAAGTTCATCTTCCATTTCCGTTAGTTTCATTGAGCTCTTCATAATCTTTTGTTTACGCTCTCCCACATCATCAGATTCTTTCGCTCTTTCCTCACGTTTACGTTTCGGTTTCTGCTTTCCCATTTTAAGACTTTAAAATGAGCAAGATAAATTGACAACTTATTTTGACATCTCAAAAATTTTGAAGTTTAAATAATTAGCATGTTGCCGCGCTTTATTTGAATTTAAAAAATAACTCGATTTTGGTCATTTAAGAGAAATATTTAGGGATTGACGAAATTCGGCATGGATGTAGTCCAAAACTTACTCTTTCAGGAACCGATGAGTCTATCACGAATTTAAGGATGTAGAATTTCAAATATAACGCAGAGAAGCCACGAAACAATCTTTCCTGAATAATATATGGGAAAGATAAAAATGAGCACCGAAGAAATTGCTTCAAAATAATGCTGGTTACGTCAGCCACTAAAAATTTCAAAAATCTCTTACCCCTCTGACCAGGAAGGAAGTTACAAACAAAAATTTCCTTATACAAATTATTCTTAGCAGCTAAACCAGCAGCAATACGTAGCACATTAAACGGGGGTTCCACTGCATTTAAGGAGGTGGGCGTCGTAACAATCCACTAGACTTTCGTTGGGAAACGGATGGTGTTGAATGTAGAGACGGAACCCGACGATCAGAGAAACTTGGTGTTCCGTAAATATTTGAGCGTTGGTCGTGGTTAGAGGTTCGGTATTTATTTGGCGTGATTCGGAATTGTCGGTGATCTACTGACGGCAATAATCGAAACAACTGATAGTTGATGCTTGTTTACGAATCGAATTATCACTAAAGCAGGAGTACCAACTTCGACTTAAAAATTTGGAACGACGAACACATGTATCCTCGAAATTTTCCGAGGTCGCAATTGAAACTTTCGACTAAGTTAATTTCACTTTGATATCCGTAAACGGTAAAATGAAACGCTTGCACTAACTAAGCACGCGAAATAACAAAAAGATAATCCCACTATTTAAACAATCTTCGAAAAAAATCTATCGCAGATTTGTAATGTGCTGCGTCGCCAAGAACTAAAATTGGATCTCTCATTTGCCGGCAGCAAAATAATTTGATATTCGGAAATAAAAGTAAAATTTTCGTAACAATGGCTACTGATTGATAATTTAAATTTATATAAATTCGGTTTCAGAACATCCTGCGACGTTGTCTGATTCTCTCAAAAGGGTATTCGAGCATTTAGTACCTCAAAGATGTTGCTAGCACCTTGTGAGAGGACTACCGTATTTACGTGCTTTCCGAAGCACGAAGACGGTTTTACAAAGTGAGCCTCTCCTCGGACTTGAGCCGAGGCGGCTCACGTTAGCAGTTGATCGCGCTAACAACCGGGCCAACCTGTCTCTAAATTTAAATTTGTAGTTACTTTTTTAAAAACTTTTAATTTAGCACTGCACTGTTTAAGAAAAACTGAAGTTTTAGAAAGTCGCACCGCTAATAAAAACGTTTGAATTATATACATAATATAAAAGCAGAATTTAATTAGTCTTAAAATAAATAATTATACTTACGTCAAAATATACTCGTATTCGTTCGTAAGACGAACAAAATACGAGCTCTAAAAATCTTAGTTTTTGAACATAAACATAAGTTACCTGCGGAGCCAACTTAAAACAATTCGTAATTATAAGATTTTTTTAGCGTTCGTCTGTTGTTCGTGCTTACGAACGAATACGAGTATTGTTTTGACATAAGCATTTAATGCAAAATAATTAATTTTTTGTTTTTATATTATACTAGATGGCGCATACTGTATCGCCCTATCGGAAGATGCTGTAACTACTGCAAATGGCAGTAACTGTCAGTTATGTTTTGATATTTGTGAAGTTAATAGGTTGATAGTATTATGCAGATATTACCTGCTGTCTGCAGAAATGACCTCTTTCACAACTTTGTAATTTCCACAAAAATTGATCCGTTTTCTTTGCTAAAACTTGCTTATTTTTTAAAGTTCTTTTCAAAAATACTATTTTCGACCTCTGGCGTTATTTAAAATTCTGAAGTTCTGAATATTCTGGAGCAAACTACTCGGAATTCCGACTTTTCCGGGAAATAATAATATCACCATTTGATTCTTTGTTATCAATTTAATTTTAAAATTTTTTAACCCAATTCTTTAAAACTAACCGTTTTGAAAAATGTACTAATACCGGTGGTCTCGTTCACCCGTATACGTGAAAACATAACCTTTAAAAATTTAATTTATTATGGTAATTAACATATTACGTTATGGTAAATACCTACTTACTTATTAATATAGTTAAATTTATATACATATTACTAGCTGAATACCCGGCTTCGCGGTCTCACTAAAAATAAAATACTTTGTTTATTTCTTAAGTGCGTACTTTGATTTAATCCCTGAACTTTGTGCAGCAATTTTTCTTTTGGGGATTGTTAAACCAATCGGAATTTTAAACACATTTCGATTGGTTGGTTTGGCGTGGGGTTTAAATTTATGTGGGATTATATCCAGGTGCGTAACAAAAGAAATTAGATCCATATTTTCAAACACATACAGCTGTCATGTGAAGCATGGATTTTCCACATTTTGACCATACACTTGTAGCGATTAGTCTTGTGTTGATGGTCATTGCAAATGCGAGTCGCACCGGAAACTGCAAAGGTTTAAATTCGATTGATATATTTATATCTTCTTCTCCTTTAAATTTTTCATTTAAATTTGTAGTCGTATAAAAGACGCAAATCAGTATATTCGAGGTTTGAATATAACATAATATTGATATTAAATAAAACACGAAAAGAAATTACGCTTAAACCTAATAAAACAAATTTTGTTTAATTAACAATATAAATAGTATAAACAACATAAATTAACAAAGTAATTATTGATAAACTAATGCGCTGTATAACAATGTCGCTCAAACGTCAAACGGTACAATACATACGTTTTGACATTAAACCAAATGCTATAAATCAAATTGAAATTGAATTTATTTTTTTACCCACACCTTGTTCATTATTTTCAGAGTGTCTGTAAAAACGGTTGGTTTTTCAAAACAAATTATTTTACTAAAGTTGTAGCCCGTTAAATTTCCTATCCGGTTTGGGTTATTAGTTTCTTTGTAAGACGTTGCGTTTAAGAAATACGGGGATCGAAAAAAAGTAAAAAAGATAAAACCTGAATTTTTTTAACATTTTTTCCTTATTTTAATTTATAACTCGAAATGCGTTGATTCTAGACGATAAGGGGTTATAACGTAATTTGTAGATAAGCGAGTGATATTTAAAAAAGTTTTAATCTATTAAGTCTAAAAAATCAATAATATCGGAGCTATGGCCGTTTGAAATCAGAAATTTAAGAAATTGCTTTAAATAGAAGTACCCCCAAGGGTTTAGACTTGGACAAAAATTTTGTTTGAAAATTTGTCTTAGAAAAGTGTCCTTTATAAACACCTCAAGGTTCTCCACGGTCACGCGACACCTTGTATATAGATTTAAGATAAAGGTTTGTAGCAATGTCGTAAAAGTTAAGATTTTAAAATCGCGGAATAGTCGCGAAATCATGCATAGGGTTTTTCGCGGTTATTATTAGACTTAGACGATTTATTTGTACAGAAGAATTGAGAACAAATAAAAAACAATTAAGAACAACAAAGAAAATTAAAATTTCATAAAAGGGGGGGCTTGAAATCTTATTTCGTAGTTTCCGCGGTTAATATTAGACTAATTGGAATATTAGTTACTTGAGTGTGACTTGTTAAAGTTAGGATTAATTAGTTTTCCTAGAGATTTTTTCTAGATCGGTTATGCTGATGTCTTCAATTTATTACTAATAAAAAATAAACTGCACAAACCGGGGGGTCTGGGGGGTGTGGAACACCCTCCAGTGCCTCACTGCTGAAAGGTAAAACATTCAATATTTACAGAATACCAATATGGTTTATTATAGCGCTTTGGTTTTCTTGAGAACGATGACATTAATTATACTGGAGGAATTAATAATTAAATAAATAAAAAACAAATTGACAGAAGCTGGATGCGATCCCAGTACCCTTCGCATGTTTTTATTTTTTTGTAATCTTACGCAATTCCATTAACAACTTACCAAATATATGTTAAATTTTATGCAGTTCATCAGTAATATAAAATTATTCAAATTCAATTTTCTCGAAATTGGCAAAGAAGCGTGCCCTTATACTTGCACATGTTGAAGTCCAATACAAGACTTATACGTACAATAAAAATGAATCAATTCAGTAAGGGAAAGTTGCCGGTCTCCCCTTGTTAGTGCCAAATACCCTAATGATCTAAATTAAAAACGTCAAAGAGGTCAGACAAGTAATAGTTCCATGAGAAGACTTGAATAGAAAAAACACCCAAATCCAGTGCCACAGGTGTCAACAATTCGGTCACAAATTTAGTCGTTGCAATGTCAACCTCAAATGTGTTAAATATCTGGAACAACACCTAACAACTCAATCATATGTAGATAAGAAAAAGTCAATGCACGAAGAAAGAAAAAAATGAACACGGTAAATGTTGCGCCCTGCGAAGACCACACTCGGCAAACTTCAGTCAATGCCCGAAATACCTAACATGCAAGGAGGGGGTAAGTACAAAAGCACAGCACGAACTCAAACGACCTACACCAATTACAAAATTACCATGTTGCGTAGAGCGAGCCGAGTTCTTTTTAGTACACGGAAAAACAACAAAGCTGCTACTAACATAACCTGTATTTGTACCTGGCAGCCTTAGCAACCATTCAAAAAACCAGTGGCGTAATTAACACAAATATACCCAGTGGCGTCGCCACTTACTTTAAACAGATAAACAAACACATTAAATAAACAAAGTTGGCTTTAGTTTTTGAATTACCTCTCGATCCCTTAAATAGACTTCAAGAAAAATACGACATACGCGTGTTTGGTTCTAATATTTTTTATTGAAATATTTAAACTTCACGGAAATTCGAACAACTGCTAATAGAGCAAAAGAATCAATCTTCATATTTAAGTTTAGTTAGGACTTAAAATCGAAACGTTATTGACTATTTTTAATTGGTAATTTCTGGTATACGTCTGATTATAGCAAGTTTTGTATGAAAGTTATTTTTTATTAAATTTTAGTTATTAAATTATGACTCTCAGTTTCAATAGTTACTGTAAATATGTATAATTAGCTTGCCCCATGGACTTAGAAGGTAAAGACTGGTAACTCTTTTATTAAAATGCCAAAAATGGCGTGCGCTTAACCGTATCAAATTGAACTAAACTACCAGGTGGCACGGCTTTACTGGAGTGATCCAAACTAAAAGAACATAACTCTCTATAATATACAAACATGTTTACACTTACCAACTTACAGTTAATAATTAATTTCTATTAAAATTTGAATATAATACACAATTTTTTGTTTATTTACTGTTCCAAACCGCTTTCAAATGAATATTTTGTTTGTGTTGTAAAAGTGAGAGCGTATACAAAATATTATTCCGTGTATATGCATTTAAAATGAAAGGAAAACATTCTAGCCCCAACACATCTCTGCTTCAAAGCAACCTGCTTGTAGGATACAGGTATTTCGTATCTATTTAATAAAAGATCAATGAGTAAAACAAACTAAGGTATTTGCACATATATATTTAACATTTACTCGAGATGAAACTATACTGATTACATCCAGTAAGGCTCTTTTGGAGTATTCAGTAATTTTTTATTCAAAAAATTCTAAAGCAAGTCAAGTATTTTAAGAAACAACTAATATTTAAATCATTTTTCCATAATATGCGTCAATGACCTGGTACATAAATTCTTTTGGAATGACTTCTGGCAGCTTTCCAATCATACTGTACAATTTTGTATAACATTCCTCTTCGTAAACTAAGAACTTCCCAAATATATTTAATTGATTGTACATGTCCAGTATGATATTTTGACTTTCCTGATCCGGTTTTCCGTAATGCTTCTTAAACAATTCTCTATGGGACGCATTTGCATTTGCCAGTGCTTGAACAGCCAACCACGTAAATCTTCCTTCCAAAATATCGTTTCCATATTTGCCAGTAATTGCCAACTTTCCATAACAGTCCTGCATGTCATTCTAAGGGAAAAACAAACGATATAAATTCAAATTATTGCAAGCAATTGGATTTTACCTGGGCGGTAAAATACTCTCCAAGTACCATAAGAACAGTTTTGACTTCATAATGCAGCTTTTGATCAAAAACTTCTGCCAGATACATTCCTCGTACGACTGGATCTATAACTCCCCCATAAGTACCTTTATATTTTGCTAAAATTTTCCATCGCTCGATGGTAAATAAGTCAAGATTTAAATTCACATCTAACATTTGCCCAAGCGTAATTTTATATTTTGTTTCGTTTGTTAATTCCAGAATTGGGAAATAGGCGGGATGTCCACGAAGGTAGTTCCTTAAAAGCGTATAACTGGCTTCTACAACTACCAGTGCGTCGTTTACAGCATTCAATCCAATATTTTCGATTTGGTGCCAGCAAGGTGTAGTGTTACGCGTTTCAGACGAATCCATTACATCATCAATTATTTGGTAGCCACGTATAATCTGAAATTGCATTTTTTTACTTTCTTAGTGTCGCTTAGACATATTAAACAATCATCTTACCATATCATAAGCCCATCCAACAGTACAGGCTACATTCATACTTTCTGGTGTTATCTTCTCGGGATGGGCAAAATGTTTGTAAGTTGATACTACCAAAGGTCCTGTATCCTGAATGTGACTGCGTAAATTATAACTTAAAACTCTCTTTAGACGTTGACTCCCTTCTTTTGGTAATTCTTCTTCGGATGTTGTTAAATATTCAATAATATAATGAACGTGAGATTTGTATTTTCTGAATTCCTCTTGGTCCAGCGTATTTTTAAGAAGTGGCATCGCATTGTAACTTTTTGAAAAATGTCTGTAAAATTAAAATAATTTAAAATAAATAAATTAAATATTTAAATTGTTCCCACCTGATATTTACACCGATGCTGCAAATATTCACATTTTGAAACTTTTTAATATTGCATTTCGATATGCTTTTTAAAAGTGTAAGCATATTAGTGGCAAAAATATTTTTTTCAATAATTGTCGAATTTCAACTCTCTACTAGTTGACAATACAAATACACTTTTAAGTTAGTTGTTATTTTATGACAGTTTATAAACAACATACAATTTGTGCGTAAACTTCATATTGCTAACTTCAGCCCGTGACTAAACCGATCGAAGCCACGTCTTGTCAAGGGGTGATTAAGCGATTACTTAGCGCTATGGAAACCATTATGATAAATGACGTTTTAGTGGCAGGAGTAGAAAAAGTGTATCAACTTAGAAAATGGTAAAAATATTAACGTAAACAAAATATATAATTTATAATAATAGGTTTTAATGACATATGATAATTATAATAATATTATGTACTACGTTTACGTTTTATTACGTTTTAAATTTGTTTTATTACGTTATAAATTACTTATACCAAAACAGATGATCGTATTAATTTTACGATGCTTATCAACAAAACTATAATATTGTCAACACACAAGTATTTTAAAATAAAAACAAAATTTTTTTATGTCGGTAACGCACATTGTAGCTGAGAAAACCAAACCTTATATTTTCTTCTGGAACGAATACTATTTAACCGCATTATTTTTATTGTCGGCCATGTTAGCCGAGCTTAGAACATAAATTTAATTTTTATTTCAGTCTACCGGCTACCTTTTTACTTTCTCATTTACATAGTAAAGGAAAATATTTTAATTTACTTACAACAATTAGGGACTTCAAGTAATTTTTAAAACACAGTTTTAAGAACATTTCAGTCGTATAATCAATTAACATGTTGTGTGTTACAAGGCATGTGCGTGAAGTTATACCTTTTTCAAAAACTTCATTTTGTTTGTTCTCGATTATTCTCCATTTGTTCACGAGTGTTCTGTGTTTTGATTTTGCAATAAATCATTAAAAAATAGAAAAAACCTTTTTTTGCCAACCTCCCTTTTTTCAAATTTAAATTTTCTTAGCCTGTTCACAATTGTTTTCAGTTTTTCTCAATATTGTTCTGTAAAAATAAATCCTTAAGTGGAAAGATCCAGTTTTTTGATTGCCTTTTGATTGTTTGTATTTGAAATTTGTGTTGACTTTCTATTGTGTTCTTGATTAAAGTGGTCCTTGGGGGTGAATCTATATTTTTCTACTCCTTCAAAGAACAGATCTTTCTTTAGACCATTCTAAGGTGTCAGTGTAGATCTAGAATTGTCCACAAATGAATTGGTTGTACTTGGCCTTTTGTGACTTTGCTTCCTGCAAAGAAGCTTTTGATTGTCTCGATTGGTGCTGTTAAGACAATTGGCGATGGTATAACTGGTTTGACGGTTATTGGTTTTCCGGAATTTGGAGTTCTAGTTTGATTTCTAGTTTGATTCATCTCTTTGGATAAGCTGTTGTTTTCGATGTGAGCTCCACGTCGCTCCGGGGCTACAAGTGGTTTTGACAGGCGCAACTACATCAAGAATGGGATCCACACAAAAGTGATTTTTTCCGAAATTTGTTGTCCAATCACAAATTTAATTTTTTTATTAGCTAATTACACTAAGTATTATCTTTCATAATTTGTTGTAAAAACCGACATTCTGGTATATTTACTGTCGACACAACCTATTTTAATTTTGGTGAGCGGAGTTACAGTTCAAAAGAGCCAATGAGATAATTGCATTCCAAATTAATTTTAAAAGCCGTTTTTCCAAAATTTGTCAACCAACCGCAAATTTTACTTTTTTATATGCTAATTAGACCCTCATCTTTCATAAACCACTTCAAAAATGGTAAAAATCGCGATCCGGGAATCTTAACTGTCACCAAATAGATCAACTAGAAAAATAAGTCTGTACTGTTCGATGCACTGGCTGTGAATGTCAGTGATTGGTCGTTGAGGTGCTTCTAATATGCACAGATGGTAATCTTATGTATTATGGAAACTGGTGCAATTTTAAAAAACAGCTTCATGGAAAAAACTTTTTGCCTGGATGAGATTCGAATAAAAAATCTAATTGCATTCCACTAATTAACTGAATACCTTGATTGTGGTCAGATTGGATTGGATTGGATAAGGCGCATATCATCAGACCCCTTCAATTGCGAATTTTTAATTCAAAAAAGTCTATTGTGCACTCTTTATTTTGGTTGGACCTTTTTTGTTTTTGAATTATTTAGAAAATTAGTTGAGGGGGGTGGAGACCTGCTAGCTCTACCCTCCCGATTTTGAAAATAATCTTAATAATCCCTTGTGCATGATTGTACATAATTTATTTTCCCTTTACCCTTTTTGTCCCCCCTCCAAATATGTCATAATTTTTTTAGAAAACTAAAACGGTAGCGGAGAGTTTCTACTCAATTTTCAAACCTTTAATATGTTTATATGTTTGTATATGTATATGTTATACCTTTATATGTTTGCCTGCATTGTAATATTTGGGTACTGAAAGGTGCTCCACACCCCCTAGATCTTCCGGCTTAATTAGTTTATTTTGTATTAGAAGTAAACTGTAGATCTCCCATTGCAGAGGCCCTGGAGGTGTTCCACACCCCCCAGACCCCCCGGTTTAAATAATTTATTTCTATTAAAAGCAAATTAAATATTTAAGCATATCCCAAGTTTTTTAAAATTAGCTATGGCCAAGTAAATGTGTTTAATTCATAATCTGACAATTAATCATAAACTGCATAATTATAGATTTCGCACCGCTTGGGAGGCAGATCTCTGCAACGGGAGATCTTCAGTTTACTTCTGATAAAAAATGAACTACTCAATCCGGGGGTCTGGGGGGTGTGGAACACCCTCCAGTGCACAAATTGTGGAATGAAGAACATTGCAGAACATGCAGAACCCCCAAACGGAGTAGTTTACATTTTATCAAAAGTAAACTGAAGATCTCCCGTTGCAGAGGCACTGGAGGGTGTTCACACCCCCAGACCCCCGGTTTAAATAATTTATTTCTATTAAAAGCAAATTAAATATTTAAGCATATCCCAAGTTTTTTAAAATTAGCTATGGCCAAGTAAATGTGTTTAATTCGTAATCTGACAATTAATTATGAACTGCGTAATTATAAATTCCGTACACCCTGGGAGGCAGATCTCTGCAACGGGAGATATTCAGTTTACTTCTGGTAAAAAATAAGCTACTCAATCCGGGGGGTCTGGGGGGTGTGGAACACCGTGCAGTGCATCTGCAACGGGAAATATTCAGTTTACTTCTGATAAAAAATAAACTACTCGATCCGGGAGTGTGGGGATGTGGAACACCCTCCACTGTGCAAGTTTTGAAATCTCGGTAAGTCTCTGAAATACCGATGAAGTACGTGAAATACAATAAAGTATCGATGAATTAGGTGAAGTACCGTAAATTATTGATGAAGTACGCCGAATTACTGGTCCCGTAAATTACTGCAGAATTATATAAAGTACGAAGAAGTATCGATTTCCTCTAGCGGTTGACCCTTCGAGATTATATTTACAAAAATGTAAGTTCTGCGTCAGAGTAGACCCGGTTTCAATACGGCAATAAAGAAAAAATTTTCTAAAAAAAAAAAATTCCGTAAACCGATACCAAAAATATGATACCAAATACAAAATTTGGTTTTAAAATCGGCATTACTTTTTAAAAAAACAAGATTTTATAAGTATTTTTAGAAACTAAAAAAAAAATAATTTCCTTTCAACCAAAATCATGTTGAAAATTGCTTTTTGAAAATAATTTTTTGATATTGTTTAAATTAGTTTATCTCAAAACGTGTATATTCATCAAAATCTCAACTTTTTGTACAAAAACAGACAAAGTAAACAAGTTGACTTTTAAAAAATATATTAAAAAAGTCAACAACAGAAATAAAAAATCGGATGTGACCATGGCCATGACTTTATTATTCTATTAATAAATATTAAAAATAAAAATAATTTTTAAAAATAAAAAGAAAAAAAATAGTTTTCATTAACCAATTTGTACCAAAATCTAATCAGCTCTAATTCTCAATATAAAGAAACGAAAAACCAAATTTGCTGTTGAAGTTCCTGTTAGTTCGAGATGTATTAAATAAAAGATTTAAAAAATAGTTTCCATGAACCCATTTTATACAAAAGCTTTGAGAACTGGTTATTATTTATTCACTTTTATGTACTACAGATGAACTATAGACAATTTAGGTTTTTGCAATAGGTTTTTTCTATATTTTGAAACCTAATTATTTAATTATGCGTTTTATTTTGTGGAAATTTTATACTTAAACTGCGTTTGTTCAATTATATGAAATTTTGTTCCATTTTTGTTATTTGTACTGACCTACCTTGGACCGGTTCGGCCAGGTTATGCACCATATTCTCATCTAAAAGAGGTTATTTTACATATCAGTTGAAAATCGAAAATTTTTGCAATGAATATGTGTACACTTTTGAAAAGCATACCGAAATGCAATATTAATAAGTTAAAAATGTGAATATTTGCAGCATCAGGTGGGAACAATTTAAATATTTAATTTATTTATTTTAAATTATTTTAATTTTACAGACATTTTTCAAAAAGTTACAATGCGATGCCACTTCTTAAAAATACACTCGAACAAGAGGAATTCGAAAAATACAAATCTCACGTTCAATATATTATTGAATATTTAACAACATCCGAAGAAGAATTGCCAAAAGAAGGAAGTCAACGTCTAAAGAAAATTTTAAATTATAATTTGCGAAGTCACATTCAGGATACAGGACCCTTGGTAGTATCAACCTACAAACATTTTGCCCATCCCGAGAAGATAACACCAGAAAGTATGAATGTCGCCTGTACTGTTGGATGGGCTTATGATATGGTAAGATTATTGTTTAATATGTCTAAGCGGCACTAAGAAAGTAAAAAAATGCAATTTCAGATTATACGTGGCTACCAAATAATTGATGATGTAATGGATTCGTCTGAAACGCGTAACACTACACCTTGCTGGCACCAAATCGAAAATATTGGATTGAATGCTGTAAACGACGCACTGGTAGTTGTAGAAGCCAGTTATACAATTCTAAGGGACCACCTTCGTGGACATCCCGCCTATTTCCCAATTCTGGAATTAACAAACGAAACAAAATATAAAATTACGCTTGGGCAAATGTTAGATGTGAATTTAAATCTTGACTTATTTACCATCGGGCGATGGAAAATTTTAGCAAAATATAAAGGTACTTATGGGAGTTATAGATCCAGTCTACGAGGAATGTATCTGGCAGAAGTTTTGATCAAAACTGCAATATGAAGTCAAAACTGTTCTTACGGTACTTGGAGAGTATTTTACCGCTCAGGTAAAATCCAATTGCTCAATAGTTTGAATTTAAATCGTTTGTTTTCCTTAGAATGACATGCAGGACTGTTATGGAAAGTTGGCATTACTGGCAAATATGGAAACGATATTTTGGAAGGAAGATTTACGTGGTTAGCTGTTCAAACACTGGCAAATGCAAATGCGTCCCATAGAGAATTGTTTAAGAAGCATTACGGAAAACCGGACCAGGAAAGTCAAAATATCATACTGGACATGTACAATCAATTAAATATATTTGGGAAGTTCTTAGTTTACGAAGAGGAATGTTATACAAAATAGTACAGTATGATTGGAAAGCTGCCAAAAACCATTCCAAAAGAATTTATGTACCAGGTCATTGACGCATATTATGGAAAAATGATTTAAATATTAGTTGTTTTTTATTATATTATGTTTATTATTTTATTTACCAACTGGGTTGGTTTAGAATTATCAGAATAAAACATTACTAAAATTCCAAAAGAGCCTTATTGGATGAAATCAGCATAGTTTCATCTCGAATGAATGTTAAATATGTTACCTACTACCTATTAATATTTACTTGTCATTGGTTGAAATTGAAAGAGATAATAATTTAATTATTGATAGAAATTTTCCGAGAGAAATTAATAGTCACCATAGCAATATTCAATATTAACAATATTTTTGAGGTTAAGAGTGCATTTTTATTTTGTGATATTGTCTATCTGCTAGCAAACCAATTTATTATCTCTGTTGATGATTGCTGGTATTAGGTCCACTCTAATGACTGTAGTGTATGGGACACCCGGTATGTGTACCTTACCCTAAGTCTTACCAACTCAAGTGTCCCAAGAAAATATAGTATATAAAGAAAACAGTAGAAGGATTAAGGTAGAAAGTAGTTAATAAGGTAAGTTGTTGTGTACATTTGCGAATACTTAATAGTGACCTGAATACTGCTTAATAATAATTAAGATTATCCGATTATCTGATAATAAACTTAAAAATTTACTATATAAAGTAAATTGTCCCTTTGAATCCACTTCTTTAAATTATTATATTACAATGGCTGCAGTTCAAAAGTACACCCTTCCAGAAACAACATCAGCAGATGACTTCGTATTTAAAAAACGAATTGGTCAAGGTGGCTACGGTTCAGTTTTTTTAGCCAAAAATATTAACAACGATCAAGAATACGCAGTTAAAGTTATGGATAGAGTACAGATGCAAAGGAAGAAGATAAGTCAGTGCATCGATGTCGAAAAAGAAGCCCTCAGCATTTTATCTGAATGCACAAATTACTTTGTGAAAATGTACGGGGTCACTCAAGATTACAATTTTGTCTATTTCATTCTAGGATTTGAAAAAAATGGCGAATTGTTCGATCTCTGTCAAAACGATTATTTTAATTTAGCTGGTGCAAAATATTATGCAGCTGAAGTTCTATTGGCTTTAGAAGTGTTACACTCAAAAGGGATTATTCACAAGGATTTGAAACCCGAGAATATACTATTGGACGAAAATTGGCATATTCGCATTGCAGATTTTGGTTTATCAAAAATTTTATACAAGGAAAAAAGTGAAACTGAAGAGTCTACAAACAGTATGATGGGTACAATTCAGTTTATCAGTCCTGAAGTGATTAGTCATCACGAAGCAGTTTTTGCGACAGATTTATGGTCTTATGGATGCGTTGTTTACCAAATGGTTTGTGGTCAACGAGTTTTTGATGGATCTAGCGAATTGACTACTTCTCAATTAATTCTAGAATTAGAATACGATTTTCCATGGAATTTTGACCTTAGTGCTAAAGATTTGGTCCAAAAGTTATTGGTTTTACAACCTGAATTACGCTTAGGCGCTTCAGATAGTCAGCCATATCAAAGTATTCGAAACCACAACTTTTCTGCGATATCGATTGGAATAATTTGGGCGAACCACCCAAAATTTTACCTAGCGATAATGATTGTTCAAATAGCGAAGTTGTATACAGTAATACAACACCTGGATTTAATAATCAAATACTTCAAAAATTATATGACTGAAAGAAACAGCGTAGTTCCTGTGCCAGTTTTCATTGGCTTATTAGAAGTTCTAATAAAATGCCCGAGGCTAAACATTCCGAAGCGAAAATTTCCTTTACAAGATTGACTAATACTTTTTAATAAAATTACAATTTAAGACTACAATACAATTTTATGGTTTCTTTGAACTTAGTATTGATAACACATATTAAGAAGATTTTTGACTATGTTAAAAAGGATAAGGATAGCAATTATAATTTATAGATATCTCCTGGCATTTTGTCTCATATTATTGTAATCAACACATCAATGTTTCATTTTAATTCTTATAATTTTGCATAAAAAAATAAATACTAATTCACTATAACAGATTGAGGTTATTTACTTATTAATCACAGTTTCAAATATTTATTTTAACCTCTCTATAATATGTATAATGGATAACTTCGCTAATTGGTAATTTATACTTTCAGCTAACTTGTTGTAAAATAGACGTTATAGTTAAACTAAGAATTTTGTTCATTGAAGTACTTTTGGATACACACTATTTATTGTTCTTCGGCCTGGTGCGTACACGTCTTTCGAATAAAACCAAGTGCGTTTATTTATCTTAATTATATTTTTGAAAACTTCATTTGAAATGTTATTAAAATTTTGACAAAAATAGTCATAATTTGATTTTGAATTTTGAAACACTGCATGGTGTTACACACCCCCTCAGCCCGACCGGTTTGCACAGTTTAATTACAAGTGTATTAAAGATTTTAGCATATCTACTTGGCGGTTGCTATGGTAACGTAACATTTTTGGTCGTTATTGCGATACGACGAAGTTTTTTAAAATTCGAAACGCCTAAGCAGATAAACAGCATAACTCCCCCCAGGATATGTTATTACTTTTAAAAACTAAAAGTTACGAAAGCAGTTTTAATTTAATCCGGGATCTTTAACCTCAGTGCTCAAATATTACAATGCAGACAAACCGACCGTATCTTTACTTCAATTCTAATATTTAGGCACTGGAGGGTGTTCCACACCCCCCAGACCCCCCGGATTAAATAGTTTATTTTTTATTCGAAGTAAACTTTAGATCTCCCGTTGCAGATGTACTGGAGGGTGTTCCACACCCCAGACCTCCCGAATTCAGTAGTTTATTTTTTATTCGAAGTAAACTTTAGATCTCCGTTGCAGATGTACTGGAGGGTGTTCCACACCCCCCAGACCCCCCGGATTAAATAGTTTATTTTTTATTCGAAGTAAACTTTAGATCTCTCGTTGCAGAGGCACTGGAGGGTGTTCCACACCCCAGACCTCCCGGATCAAATAGCTTATTTTTTATTCGAAGTAAACTTTAGATCTCCCGTTTCAGAGGCACTGGTGGGTATTTCACACCCCCAGATCTCCCGGATTGAGTAGTTTATTCTTTATTCCAAGTAAACTGAAGATCTCCCGTTTCAGAGGCACTGGAGGGTGTTCCACACCCCCCAGACCCCCCGGTTTAACTAATTAATGTTTAAAATTTCACGTTACAATAGCAACAGTCAAGCGGATGTGCTGAAATCTTTAATTCACTTCTGATAAGTGAAATCGCTCAAACCGGGGGGTCTGGGGGGTGTGGAACACCCTCCAGAACCTAAATATTGGAATTGAGGTAAATACGATAGCGGTTTGATAAGTCTGTGCTTTTTGGAAAAAAAAGATACACTTAGTTCAGCGGTTTTCCAATTTTTTTATTCCTTCCAAATAATACGATTTCTCTAAGCCCTCAAAATAGTGTTTATTTCAGTGATGACCTCTTCATTTGACCCAAATCTCTTACCGCCAGGTCATTACTTCAGTTTTGGAAATAGTCGCAGGGCACTAAATTTGAAGAATATGCTGGATGAGGAAGCAATTCGTATCCCAATTCATGAAATTTTTCCATGGCGATGACACACGTGTGCACCCGTGCATTGTCCTGGTGAAAGAGCACTTTTTCTTCGCCAAATGCAGTAGCTTTTGCTTCAATTCAAAGTCAAATCTGTCCAACAGCTCTGAATAATATTTGCCAATAATCGTTTTACTCTTTTAAAGATAATGACCCCGCGTGCATCCTAAAAAACTGTCGCCATAACCTTGTTGGCCGACAGACCCATCTTGGCCTTCTTTGGTGCACTTTCTCCGGGAAAAGTCCACTGTTTTGACTGTTTCTTGGTCTCTGGTGTGTTGTGATGGATCCATGTTTTGTCCACGGTTACTAAACAGCGCAAAAACTCGTTTGAATTGCGGTTGAACATCGCCAAACATTCCTTTGAAGTGGTCACACGGTAGCGCTTATGGTCGAATGTAAGCAATCAAGGCACCCACCGCGCGGATAGCTTTTTCATGCTCAAATATTTATGTACTCGCTCAGTTGAGATGCCTACAACGTTAGCCATCTCACACACCTTCACTCTCTGATCCTTCAATATTATTTGATGTGGCGACCTCTTTTGAGCGACCTGACGTTCGGCGTCTTTTGTGCTGATACGACCACAACGGAACGGAATTCATCAAACCACTTCTTAACCATTGAAATTGATGGCGCAGAGTCCCCGTAGTATTTATCTAGTTTTTCCTTGGTTTCGGTGATGGTTTTTTATGCAAAAAATAATGTTTAATGAGCACACAAAATTTACTTTTTTCCATTTTTGTCCAAATTCCCGAGGTAGTCTATCGTCTATTCGTTTAAAAAAAAACTTGAAGTGGGAACTAAAATATTGAAATGTGAATTGTGATTGGTTGGTTTTCACAAATAACTTTGCAAGTTACATTGCTGCAATTTTGTTTCGGTTAACAGGTTTTCGGGAGATGATGTGCTGAAGAAAATGTTCCTCAATGTGGATTCAAACCCCCGAACGTATTAGATAAAAATACGCGTGCTAACCAACTGCAATACTGAGGTATTTATATTATATTAAAAGTGTTCATGAACATGATGAATAAAATCATTGATTTGACGTACTCGATTATCATATTGATAATTGAATTCATAATTATGATGAATGCGTTTATCAATATGATGAATAAATTTATTGACTTGAAGCACTAGTTCATCATATTGATGATTGCATTTATAATTATGAAGAAGATGTTCATCAAAATGATAAATAAAATCATTGACTTGAAGTAGTAGATCATCATATGATAATTGGATTTATAATGATAATGAACGTGTTTATCAAGATTATGAAGGTGTTCATGTTTTACTAAATATTAAGTTTAATTCTAGAATTTCTGAAATATAATAAGAAAATTTGATTTTTAGTAGTTTTTGTTTTTGTACTGTTGCGTCATCTGTTTACAATAGTTTTAATGCAACACACATTTTTAATATAGTAATTAACATGCAGGCATGACGAAAAAGAAAAATTAGTATTTTTCAGATCATTATATTGATGATTGCATTCATAATTATGATAAACGTGTTCATCACTATGATGAATAAATTCATTGTCTTGAAGTAGTACATCATCATATTGATGATTGCATTTATAAGTACGATATGAAGAAGGTGTTCATCAATATGATAAATAAAATCATTTATTTAACGTACTCGATCAGCATATTCATGATTGAATTCATAATGATGATAAACGTGTTCATCAAGATGAAGAAGGTGTTTATGTTTTACTAAATATTAAGTTTAATTCTAGAATTTTCAGATTATAATAACAAAATTTGGTTTCTTAGTAGTTTTTGTTTTTGTACTGTCGCGCCATCTGTTTGCAATAGTCTTTAATGTGACACACGTTTTAGGCTTCTATACATAGTATAGAAAGAAGCCTTATGATCTGGCTTCGTGTCCGTCCGTCCGTCTGTCCGTCTGTCCGTCCGTCTGTCCGTCCGTCCGTCCGCATAATTCAAAGTCACTAAATTAGTGACAAAAAACCTTTGTCACTAAATTTTACTTTTAGGTTTCTATACATAGTATAGAAAAAAGCCTTATGATCTGGCTTCGTGTCCGTCCGTCTGTCCGTCCGCATAATTCAAAGTCACTAAATTAGTAACAAAAACCTTTTGTCACTAAATTTTACTTTTTTGTGGGTCGGATGGACAAACGCGTGAATGGATTAACAAGATTCAAAATAATTAATTGAGATCAAACACACAGAGTTGTGGACGCTTTTCAATTGTTTATGAGATTATTTTATTCATCTTACACTTTTTTGGGTTGGTAATAAATGAACTAACCAATTAAAGGTGCGAAAAGTGAAAGTAAAATTACGTAAAACGTAAAAATAACACTTACAAAATGCAAGTCAATTTCTTATATAGAAAATTTTGTTACCAACTAAAAAATTAAGATAATCTGATGATCGTGCAGATAAAGAAAAATTATAAATTTAAATTAAAAATAATTACAAAATATTATATAATTGTAAACCAAAAGGTAGCTGTATAGAAGCCTAAGAACTGCGGTCATCCGAGTTCCACCTTGTTTAATGTAGTAATTAAGCAAGCAGACATGACGAAAAAGGAAAAATTAGTATGTGTTCTTTGGTTTGATGAGTTGAAAATTAAAACAATTTAACCGAATTTAAATACTGGATGACCACGGTTTTGATCTTGTCCACCATAACTTGAAATTGATCTCATCAGACCTAGATTGATAAAGAAAAATACAAAATGAACTTACCAATTTTTGCAACCAACTGCGAAACTTAAATGACCCGAACTGCAAAAGTGTGACGTGGGCAATGCGTGTGTGAAAGTTTAAAAACGTTCTGTAGGTATAGGATTTTATCTTATTTAAAAAAAAATAGTTTAAAAAAACAGCGCCAATAACGTTTAATTTGCGGTTTTTAGCAAAAATTAAAATTATTTCTATTGTATTTTGCGATTTGATTTCAATAAATCTGTGCGTTTTATATGAATTTGCGGGGTAAATCTCGCAGTTTTTTTATATATTTTGCATATTTAGCCTTTAGAATCATAGTACATTTTACGGTAAGAGTCGACTAACCCTGACTCGAAAGTACACTTTTTCCGATAAAAATTGCTTCACCAAACGAAAAAACAGAAAAATTCAAGCTCTTTAAGCTGAGGATGAATTTAATCGGATTAAGGCCACAATTTAATTTTGAAAATTACAATTTTTCATAAGAAATGCATGTAGTAAGTGTATTATTGCGTAATATTATGCCAAATATGGTAAACATTCTATCACTCGTCCGCGCGCTGTAGGTGGGTCAACAGTGACTAGCGGTGGGAGCTACCAGTCGCTTCCTGAGATCCGTCGAGTCAACATCCACACTTTGCCGAGTTGGACCGTTCTAGTGAAATATTTTTAATAAGTAAAGCGCTTGTAGCGGACTGGAGCGAAAGCTGCGGAAAGTCAGTTTTGACAAACGCAATTACGGAAAGACTGGAATTCACCGTAAAAATGAATTTTTTCAAAATTTGTGAACCGATCACAAATTTTATTTTTATATTTGTTAATTAGATAACATAATTCGCTTTAAAAATCTAAATTTACTGTCACCACAACCTATTTTACTTTCGATGGGCCGGGTTATGATTATTAGCAGCGCCAAATTTGAATTTGGAGAAATTAAAAAAAAAAAATTGCAAATAAAATTTTTTCTTATACCTAATTTTCTAGATTGAAATTTTGATTACGTTTAATTTGCCGTTTTTCGCAATAATTAAAATTATTTCTATTGTATTTTGCGATTTGATTTCAATAAATCTGCGGGTTTTATATGAATTTGCGGGGTCAATTTCGCCGTTTACATGTACTCCCGGGGACAAAGATCCAATCAAAAAATTGCATTCCAAATTAATTTTTAAAGCCGTTTTGTGGACCGTCCGCAAATTTTAATTTTTAATGTGCATATGGCGTTGTTAACTTTCATAATTTGCAAAAAAAAATGAAAATTGCAATCAGGGTTAACTGACTCTCCCATTTTACTAGGAATCTCATCAGCATACCCTTTTTTGAATAATCAATTGCCTGATATGATAACCTAATTAATTACCATTTAATATAACAGGGGCGGTCACAAATCCCAAATTTGGATTTTCATGATTTTGAAGTAAATTATGAAAGAGTACATCGTTCTCTAGACATTAAAAACAAAAATTTGCGGTCGTACCACTAGTTTTAGAAATAAACGGCTTTAAAGTTTATGTTTTCCGATGTTGTGATTGGTCGTTTCCGACCGAACTCCCGCCCACGTCGTCTCAATCCCCCGCAAATGTTTAATTTGTCTATCATTATAAATTCCCTTAATTAAACACTCTGCAAACCGCGAGATTGATCTCATAAATTCATATAAAACCGTAGATTAAAATACAAATCAAAATTTGAATTAAATTGATATCTAAAGTGGGAGATATGGTAGCGTCTTAAAAAAAATTTTGGATTAAAAGAAAACCGCGAATTTATTGAAATCAAATCGCAAAATAAGATAGAAATTATTTTAATTAGCGCAAAAAACCGCGGATTAAACGTAATCAATATTTGAATTAAATTGATATCAGAAAGTAATCTAGAATCGGCATTACCTCACTACTGAAATTTTTGTGTGTTTTTTAGTTTTACAATTCCACACTTATGCGAAGCTAGGGCTTTATAACAAAAACAGGAATATACCGAAGTTCGAAGAATTACGATGCCTTAGGATATTTTTGACGAGTTGAGTGCGATTTTCCTGGGTGGAGCTGGGTGAGTTTTGAAACATTAAGAATGTACAATTTTTTATATTTACTGATGAGATCCTGTAGGCATTTTATCATTCATTTTTGGTGTTGATTGTATCGTTACATCGACGAGCATTTCATTGTTGCAGCGTGGCTTACTTTGGTAGTTTGTTTTCCCCTTCGGGGAAGCCAAACTATATTTTGGGTCTGGGTCGCTTCAATTGAAAGCGACTATGAACTTGTGGAGAATTCTCTTTTAAAATTATTGAGTTTTTTTTTTATTTAACCTGTTGTATTTATAGACGAGTTCATCATTTGGGTACATCACAATGTCCAAGGTCAGTGTCGATGACCGTGGTAATTGCATTTTTATTCAATACATTTTTTAATAGTCCAGTATTATTTATTAAATAAATGACTACATAAACAAACCTTTTCAAATATTGACAATAATTAACAATGACTTTTTGCCCTACTCGAATTCGACATGCTTCCAATTATGCCGAATTGGAATAGAGTTTCATGCTCTATCATAGTTTAAGTTAACTGTTATACCTAGAGTTAAATGCCAATACAATCAACATAAACATAATTAGAACATTTTTTTTCCTTTGTTTCTTTAGATAAAAAATACAGGATGTCCCCAAACAACATTTCAAATTAAAACTCAAAATTTTGAGACATCTTTCGTATTTTCTTACTTTTATGTTTTTGGCAGTGAAGTTTTGCTGATGAAGCTCTAAATAATGTTAAGGGATGCATAGGTGAAATGGTTCTTGAACACAATAATGCTGGATAATTTATTTCTATAATTTAAAAACTTAGAAAACAGCAAATTCAATACACTTGTAAGTTTAAAATATATTATAAATTAACAACTTGTAAAATTAACAACAAATTAAAATTTAAAATTAACATACATCCATACATTACTATGATTATGTTGATTGTACACGAATAAGAGTAAGCGGACACCAGAAACTAAACTAAGCGATGCAAACTTCCTTATGTCCAAGTTTTTGATGCCACTTATTTTAACATTTTACAGACTAAGTATGTACTAAAATGACTAGAAGTATGTAAGTAAAACAACCTTGCTCATAGGATTATTTATGCTGAAAAGACAGGTCAGCTCGCTGCGATTTTGTACAATGTTTGCAAGTCAAACGCCAAAATGCTATTCTAAAGTCGGCACTGTAAAACGCATATATGAATGGATTTATTGCTGAATTTATCCAACCTAGCCAAGTTAAATAGGCCATAATGACATTGCCACCATCCACTACGTTACCAGGTAAAAAAGGTGTAAGTATATAAAATACAAAAATGGTAACCAGCAAACTATGAAACCACCAACTACGATACTTAAGGTTTGTGCTGTTTTTGTTTCACGTCTAAAGGAAGAAACGCGTGTTGCAGGTTCGGAATTGTGGATCGACACATCCAAATGAAAGGATTCCGGCCGAGATCGATTTGTAGAAAACGTGGATGCTGCGTATAAACTCACGCTTCGTTGTGGAGGTGTATGCTCCGAATTTAAGGAACAATCAGTCCGAACGGTTTTCTTTGGGTTCTTGTTTTTTTTTTCTTTGTGATTGTTATGGTTATTTATCGATTCAGCGAGTAATCTGCAAAATAAACAAAAGTTAACCTAAGCAACAGAATTTTCACTTCACTTCAAGGTTGGTTATCTCACAAAGCTGATGTGATGAATTATTTTGAACGGCAAAATCAAAATCATTTGATGGTACCATCTCATAAAAAACTACTGCTAAAGGTACTTACGTAGTACTCCGTTTATTAGTTTCGTCATAATCTGAAGACCTTCGATCCGTTTCTGAATTTTCCCGAGAGTAATACGTTTTGTGTTTCTAAAGTAAATTATTGATTACAATTAAATTACACGAAGAAGTACTCACTCTTTTTACTTCTATTGAGCAGTTGGTGTGCCTCGTCTAGACGAAGAAATCCTAGCATAAACGTACACCATGACTATCATAGGTATAAAGAAAGAGCCCATAGCGGAAAAAATTACGTATCCGCTATTGCGATTGTAACGGCAACTCTTGTCTGCGTGTCGTCCTGGCTCGTACCTCCATGACAAAATCGTAATTAAAATTTGTTCAAAAACCGTATATTAACCATTTATGGTTATAAACTTTGTATTCCTAAAAAACCGGTTTATTTTATTCCAACCCTAAAAATCAGCAATCAAGCGCGAATCAAAATTTGAATTAAATTTATATCCAAACTGGTCTAGAACCAGTTCTACCCCACTACTACAATTTGCATTTAATGGCGATTGTTTGAAACCTGCATATTGCTGTTCTTTCCCAAGTTAGGTATTGAGGTAATCACATGATTTTCTGTTATTCGCAAAAACCTGAATTTGTGAGATGTTCAAAACTCGATAATTGGTAAAATACTATAGTCAGCGGTAACTTTTGGGTAATCTCTGGGCGGTGTCAACCTTTGTTCTACTGCATGTGCTTAGACTGGATTAAGTGCTGAATTAGAGTTGTAATAGGATGAAATCCGTAATTAAAATTATAATACGACCAAGGTCTGAAAGAATTTGTAAAAGAGAAGCAAGAGGGAATAAATTAGTAAACTGGAAAATGGGACAAAAGCGCGAAGAAAATAATAAATTTATATTGCCAAAGAATAGAACGAGTTCTACTTCACTCTCATTGCTAACTTGATTGCATTTGAAAACATATATTGCCTAAAAGTTGGATTTCAAGATTAAATATTATGAATTTGATTTCAGTTTGCAACCTGAATTTGATGTTACAACTGAGTTGGTAAAAACTTAAGTCAGCGGGTATACATTTGTAATTTTTGGGTAGACCTTTTAAGTTGTTATGCTTTAGATTGGTTTCATAGTTCTGGTGAGATTGTAAGGTGAATGTCGTAATCAAAATTAGAATACGGATAGTTTGAAGAATTAGTAAGAGGAGAGTTGAGGAGTCTAAGAAATAATTTATTAAACTTGTATTTTGTTATCTAAATAACTTTCGGTTTATTCACAATTCTTAAAATTCTGCTGGGTTTACCCTTGTTTTAGATATTTTGAAGATTTTGGCAAATTTCTTTCTTTTTCTAGTTTTTATATTTTCATTTTCTTTTATTCGGAATTGAGATTTCATTGAAAGTAAATTTTAATAATTTGATCAAATAAAACAGATTTGGTTAAAAGAAAACAGATTTGGGCAAATGAAAAAATTTGAATATAGAAATAGATTTGGAGCAAATAAAAAGATTTGGTCAAATAAACCAGATTTGTTTAAATGAAAACTTTTTGTAGCAAATGAAAACATTTGAAAATATGAAAAAGATGGTGCAAATAAAACAGATTTGGTAAATGAAAACAGTTTGATGCAAATAAAATATTTAAAAATAAAAATAGATTTGAGTAAATAAAACAGATTTGAAATAGAAATAGATTGGTGCAAATAAACAGATTTGATTTAAATGAAAACATTTTGAGAAATGAAAATATTTGAAAATAGTATTTGGCTGCTAAATAAAACAGATTTGGGGTTCCTAAATGAAAATACTGATTTTGTAAATCAAAAGCTTTAGATTTAAATGAAAAAGATTTAAAGTAAATGAACAATTTGATTACAATTGGAATTAGTTTGGATGCAAATGAAAACATTTTTCAAATTGAATCAGATTTAGTTTAAATGATAATATGTTACGCAAATATGAAATATTTTGAATTGATAAATAGGAAAATAAATTTGAGCAAATGAAACAGATTTGAAAATGAAAACAGATTTGGGCAAATGAAAACAGATTTGGTAAAATATAAATAGATTTGGATAAATAAAACAGATATGGTACAAATGAAATCAGATTTGTTTTAAATGAAAACAGTTTGGTAGTAAATGATAACATTTGAAAATATGAAAATAGATTTGGTGCAAATAAAACCAGATTTGTTTTAAATAAAACAAATTTGGAACTTAAATAAATGAAAAAATTTGAGTAAATAAAAAATTTGGAATAAAACAGATTTGGTGCAAATGAAAACAGTTTGAAATATGAAAATAGATTTGGATGCAAATAGAAAATAGATTTGGTGCAAATGAAAACAGATTTGGTTTAAATGAAAACAGTTTTGGTACAAATGAAAATAGATTTGATGCAAATCAAAACGTTCAAAAATATGAAAATAGATTTAAAGTAAATAAAAACAGATTTGGATCAAAATGAAAAAAAGATTTGTAGTAACCGAAAACAGGTTTGGTGCAAATAAAAACAGATTTGGTAAATGATAACAGTCTTGGACAACGAAAATATTTGAAAGTAGGAAAATAGATTTGGAGTAAACAAAACTATTTGAAAATAGGAAATTAGATTTGGAGTAAATAAAAACAGATTTGGATGCAAATAAAAAAAGTTAGATTTGGTTAAATAAAACAGATTTAGATGTAAAATGAAAACAGATTTGATTAAACTGAAAATAGTTTTGAGCAAATGAAAACATTTGAAAATAAAATTTGATTAAATAAAACGATTTGGAGTAAATGAAAACAGATTTAGCAAATGAAAATAGATTTGGTGCAAATAAAAGCAGATTTGGTTAAAAGAAAACAGTCTTGGAGCAAATGAAAACAGTTAAAAATATGAAAATAGATTTGGAGTAAATGAAAACAGATTTAGTTCAAATAAAAACAAATTTGGAACATTTTAAATGCATTTGAACAAAACGTAAACAGATTTGAAGCAATTGAAAACAAATGAAAATAGGAAATTAGATTTAGAGTAAATAAAACAGATTTGGATTAAATGAAAACAGATTTGATGCAAATGAAAATAGATTTGGTGCAAATAAAAGCATATTTGGTTTAAAAGAAAACAGTCTTGGAGCAAATGAAAACATTTGAAAATATGAAAATAGTTTTGGAGTAAATGAAAACATTAGAAAATAGGAAAATAGATTTGGAGTAAATGGAAACAAATTTGGTGCAAATGAAAATAGATTTGGTGCAAATTAAAACGGATTTGGTGCATATAAAACCAGATTTGGTTTAAACGAAAATAGTTTTCAAGCAAATGAAAACATTACAAAATATGAAAATAAATTTGGAGTAAATGAAAACTGATTTGGAACAAAATGTAAACAGATTTGGAGTAAATGAAAATAGAATTGAAAACTGATTTGGAGAACATGAAAACAGATTTGGTACAAATGAAAATAGATTTGGTGCAACTGAAAGCAGATTTGGTTCAAATAAAAACAAATTTGGAACATTTATAATGCATTTGGAACAAAACGAAAACAGATTTGGAGTAATTGCAAACAAATTTGTCGCATATAAAACAGTTTTGGTTCAAATAAAAACAAATTTATTTTAAATGAAATTTGGAGGAAATGAAAACATTTGAAAATATGAAAATTGATTTGGAGTAAATGAAAACAGATTTGGTGCAAATAAAACCAGATTTGGTTTAATTAAAAATAGTTTTGAAGCAAATAAAAACATTGGAAGATATGAAAATAAATTTGGAGTAAACGAAAACTTATTTGGAACAAATTAAAACAGATTTGAAAGAAATAAAAACAAAATTGAAAACATGAAAACAGATTTGAGTAAATGGAAACAGGGTTGGTGAAAATAAAAACAGATTTGAAAATATAAAAATAGATTTGTTACCAATGAAAACAAATTTGGTTTAAGTGAAAACAGATTTTGAGCAGATGAAACTAATTTGGGGCAAATAAAAGCAAATTTGGAACATTTGAAATATATTTGAAACAAAATGAAAACAGATTTGAAAACATGAGAACAGATTTGGAGGGAATAAAACAGATGTTGTGCAAATGAAATCAGATTTGGTACAAATGAAACAGATTTGGTGCAAATAAAAACATATTTGGAGCAAATGAAAACAGATTGGAATATAATGGAAATAATCGCTACGGAAGAAAATAAACATCCCATATTCATTATTGACAATGCCCTCGTGAATTCAAATCTTGAAAGTGTGCTTACATCAGATGAAGATATCTGGCTCTGGCTTCTTGCTCCTACCTATTAAATTCCATCGAATTGCAATGGAGTTCCTTTAAATCTTCAGTAACACGTCAATTGGAAGACAAAATGTATCAAGTATTGAATTACGTCTGCAATAACAACCAAAAACCAACCATGCGCATTTTGGAAAACATCTCCGACATTGCATTTTAAGAGATGCCACAGGAACATCTTCTTGAATATGAAAACCATGTGGAATAGTATTATGGGGCATTATTTCGGCAGGAAGATATTGTTGAAATTTTATAAAAATAAATATTTAAGTCCATAATTTTCATTTGTAGAAAATTTGTTTTCATTTAGTTCAAATCTGCTTTAAATTTTCAATTTTATTTACATTTGGTTCCAAATGTATTTCAAATGTTCCAAGGTTGTTTTCACTTGTTTCAAATCTGTTTTCATTTGCTTCAAATCTGTTTTCATTCGCACCAAATCTGTTTTATTTACTCCAAATCTGTTTTCATTTGCTTCAAATCTGTTTCCATTTACTCCAAATGTATTTTAAATGTTAAAATTTGTTTCCACTTGTTTAAAATCTGATTTCATTTGCTTTAAATCTTTAAATCTGTTTTCGTTTGTAGATAGGTTACAATTTAAGGTTAAATCTCCATTTCGCAATTATTTTCAGCTTTTTATTTTCGCACGCTTCTTTATGGTTTTGTAGAAAATTTGTTTTCATTTAGCCCAATTTCTGTTTTAAATTTTCAATTTATTTACATTTGTTCCAAATGTATTTCAAATGTTCAAATTTGTTTTCACTTGTTTCAAATCTGTTTTCATTTGCTCAAAAATCTGTTTATTTATAAATCTGTTTTCATTTACTCCAAATCTGTTTCCTTTCTAAATGTATTTCAAATGTTAAAATTTGTTTCAACTTGTTTAAAATCTGACATTTGCTTTAAATCTGTTTTCGTTAGTAGATAGGTTACAATTAAGTAAATCTCCAAGATATTTTTCCAGGAAATGTATCCAGATACCCTTCTTAAATTTTTCGAATTATTTTGCTTTTATTTTGCATTCTTAGGTTTGGTACGGAGTAGCAAACATTTTGTTTTGGTTGCATGAGGTATATTATGCCAAAGACAAATTCCTCGATGGTTAGAGATTATCGGTGTTGCGATAGTCGGTCATTGGGCTGCAAAAATTTTCCAAGTGTTGTAATTCCATAAATTATTTATTAAAAGTGCCCAAAACCGTCAAACGTTCCAAATTTGAGAATTTCAAAAATGCTTTTTTTCAAGGTTGTTATGACCAAGTAAACTTTTTAAAAATTTTGTGCAAATCTTTGCTACTTTTGGTTTCCTTTCTTGGCTTTAGTTTTTCCAAGTAGGTAAATCTGGCCTAATGTTTATAGTTCCCAAGAAATTCCAAAAAATAATTTGAGGGGCATACCTACCTCTCTTTTTCGAATTTTAAAATTATTTAAAATATAATAAAGAACTTGAATTTGTTTTAATTCGTGGTGGGGTAAACCCTAGTTTTTTCAAAGAAAGGATGAGCTATTTTACTTCTTGGGAAAGATAAAATTAATTCAACCCATAAGCACCTTCATCAAAATTTGCTGTAAAAGCCTGTTAAATCTTGGTAGTTTCAATGCTAAATGCGAGAAAATTTAAAAAAAATTGTTCATTTTCTACTTTTGAGTTCACTTTTATAGGTAGGATTCTTACCAGCAACAAATTGTGTTTTGCTTAATTTTTATATTGGGGATGGCACTGGATTTGGACTCATTTAAAGAAAATGAATTTTTGTAAACGAGCCAATAATATTATGACATCATTCTCAAGAAAATCAAAATAATATCAAATTATTTTCATATCAGGATATGGCTCAAAATTTTTTAATTGGTTAAATTAAACCTAAGTAAAATTAGACGAAAACCATAAAGTTCCTGCATAATTTTAAAACATTCATTGTTCACTCTCCCCCCCCCCTGTATTATTCAGTCTATTTTATTAAAAGTATTTTTATAATTATTTTATTTTACATTTTCTTTCCCAATTTTTTAATGATTTGTTTTCCGACACCGCTACACTAACCTCCGGTTTAAGTTTATTTGAAGTAAATTGAAAATGTAACCTGCTTGTCCGTTGCCATGGTGACGTGACATGTGACGCTGATTTTAACGCAATAAATAAGTTGTAAATAGCAATAAATGCTGAAGCCAGCACCAAAAAGCGGTAATCAAACCCACAGCTTTCTGTATTTTTTAATTTAGTTCAATTTCAAAGAAAACACGCAGATTCGCTGATCAAACTAGTACAAACCGGGGGTCTGGGGGGTATGGAACCAAAGAAGGGATAATCGTCCAAAAGCAGTATCGTTCTACTAAAATAAGCTAATTATTTTTTTTAAATATTACACCAAAATTAAAAATAAACTGTTATTAAACGGAGCTTCTTGGATTGGTAAGGCACTGCCTCTCCTGCCTGTCCTAACAAACCGCCACTGGTTTAATTAAAAAATAGTAGAATTCAGTGATGGAATGAGATTGCGTTCTTAGTGTTCCTCTCTGATCACGAAAGCAAAACGAATATTAAAAGTAACATTTTCAATAACGAAGTTTCGGCGAGTGTGACCATCCTCATCAAGATTTACTATTAAAGAACTTTTGTAAAACTTCACCACCAATAATACTACATTTTCCGTATTCTACATTGTTTGCTAATGGCGGAAGTAAAACATTCCACCAAGAATAGATCTCAAAAATGATGTAATAGTTATGTTTTGATTGTTTAAAAGCATGTATGCTATTTTACTCGCGGTACAAGTGTGTACTCCCCTTAATATTACTGTGAAATATAATATAAACCTGGAGATAAATAATTTAAATATATTGCATTTACCATCCAAACATAGGAGGACAAGTAATCAAGGCAGAACTGAACCAAACAACCAAAATCATCAAAGAGGCCAGTCTTTTTGATCTTCTTCTTCTCGAATACCTTAGCGGTTGTGTCACTGCTAAATAACGATCTACACTTATGGCACAAAGACTTAATATGGAAGCTGTACAAAGTAATATGTCTAACGAAATCCATATATCACATACTATCCATCCCAACTCCCATTTATCTGAAAGAGAAAGCCTGAATAAGAACAACATTAGTTTAATATGCTGAAATAACGTTCGTAATGAACCCAATTTACAACATGTAATTAAAATTGTAATTAATTAAGTTAGGGGCACATTTATTATTCAAGATTGTCATTTATTTTCTTTTTTAGGCCAAATTTTTTGTAGCATTCGCGGTAAACAAGGTAAATTTATTTTTGTGCTTCATAAATCAACTGTTTGACGTGTCGAGAATTTATTATACATAATAATATAGTTTTTAATAATTAATATTAGTTACCTATTAGCAGTACTTTGAGAAGTATGCGGGCGCACCCGCACTAAAATTTTATTTCACATCAATTTTGCTATGGCAACTTTGTGGGTTACTTTCCCGTTTGATGCCTGTACTGGGCTATTTTATCACATTTCCTTCACGTTTCTAAATTCTAAAGATGTTTTACAAAATATACGAATGTTGTAACATATTATACATATATCACGTGCCATTTGTTTGTTTCCAACAAAAGGAGTGCCAACAATACTAATGTTGAATATTTGACAATGAGGTAAAAGCACAATATGTTTGCTGACTTATTATGTATTATATGTTGCATGGATTATTGAAATACGTCTGCTTTTTATATTACAACAAACAAATTTTTTTATTTTATCCCGGCATTTGTTCCTAAGTTGATTTTCACATGTTGTAATTTATTCTTCCCGGAAACTTTCAGAAAAAGCTACTTTTTTATATATAAATGCTGTGTTATGCTCTAAACAAACAGAACGACAAATAAATTGCAACTTTTTCCAATAGTTGATGAATTTGACCTAATTAGAACCAATCATTGCAGCGATTCGATTAAAATATCAAGTCACATAAGCGTAGTTAGTCTTCGAAATTAGGGGTGAAGAATTAATTCTTCACCTAGAGATATCTCTTACAAGGGGAGACCAGCAACTTCCCCTCACTTAATTGATTCATTTTCATGGTGCGTGTCAGTCTTCTATTGGGCTTCAACAGGTGCAAGTATAAGGGCACGCTTCTTGGCCAATTTTGAGAAAATTGAATTTTAATAAATGTATATTACTGATGAACTGCATAAAAATTAACATAAATTTAATAAGTTGTTAATGGAATTGCATAATATTGCTAAAAATTAAAAACATATGCAAAGGGTACTGGGATATCATCCAGCTCCTGCCAATTTTTGATTTATTTAATTATTAATTCCCCCCAGTATAATATGCCATCGTTTTCAAGAAAACCAAAGCGCTATAATAAACTCTACTCATAATCTGTAAACATTAAATGTTTTACCTTTTAGCAGTGAGGCAGTGGAGGGTGTCCCCCCCCCCCCAACCCTCCGGTCTTTACAACTTTGGCTTATTGGAATATTAGTTACTTGAGTGTGACTTGTTAAAGATAGGATTAATTAGTTTTTCTAGAGATTTTTTCTAGATCGGTTATGCTGATATCTTCAATTTATTACTAATAAAAAATAAACTGCACAAACCGGGGGGTCTGGGGGGTGTGGAACACCGTCCAGTGCCTCACTGCTAAAAGGTAAAACATGCAATGTTTACAGATTATGAGTAGGGTTTATTATAGCGCTATTGTTTTCTTTGAGAACGATGACATATTATACTGGGGGGAATTCATAATCACCTCCCCAATTCTTGGTCACTGCTTTATATTTTTTGTGCTAAAAACTTTCACCATTATCGCTTAATACTGATAACCATAAGTTTGCAAATTTATCCATCATAGTTTGAGTGTTCCTGGAGGGTGCTCCACACCCCCCAGACCCCCCGGTTTCTATAACTTTGGTTTATAATTTGGCCTTATTCGGATATTAGTTACTTGAGTATAGCTTGTTAAAGTTAGGATTAATTAGTTTTTCTAGATATTTTTTCTAGATCGGTTTTGCTGTTATCTTCAATTTATTACTAATAAAAGTAAACTGCACAAACCGGGGGTCTGGGGGGTGTGGAACACCCTCCAGTGCCTCACTGCTGAAAGGTAAAACATTCAATGTTTACAGATTATGAGTAGGGTTTATTATAGCGCTTTGGTTTCCTTGAAAATGATGACATATTATACTGGGGAGAATTCATAATCCCCCCCCAAATTCTTGATCACTGATTTATATTTTTTGTGCTTAAAACTTCACCATTATCGCTTAATACTGATAACCATAAGTTTGCAAATTTATCTATCACAGTTTGAGTGTTCCTGGGGGGTGCTCCACACCCCACGGCCTCTAAAAGTTTGGTTTATAATTTGGGCTAATTGGGATACTAATTACTTAAGTGTGACTTGTTAAAGTTAGGATTAATTAGTTTATCTAGAGACTTTTTCTAGATCAGTTATGCTGATGTCTTTAATTTATTACTAATAAAAAAAAACTGCACAAACAGAGGAGTTTTGGGGGTGTGGAACACTCTAATTTTAATTTAAAAACATAATTTTAATAATTAATTTTAGTTTAATAAACAAAAAAATATAAATTTTTAAAGTTAATTAGCAATAAAAATGAAATTTTATTAATTTTAAATTTTGAAAAGTAAAAGTTAAAAGTTGTGGGGTTGTGGAACAGTTGGAAGTTGGGGGTGTGGAACACCCCCCAGTGCCTCTCTGCTGAAAGGTAAAACATGCAATGTTTACAGATTATGAGTAGGGCTTATTATAGCGCTTTGGTTTTCTTGAAAACGAGGACATAAATTATACTGGGGGAAATTAATAATAAAAAAAAAAAACAAATTGACAGGAGCTGGATGCGATCCCAGTACCCTTTGCATATGTTTTTATTTGTTTGCAATCTTGCGCAATTCCATTAACAACTTACCAAATTTATGTTAATTTGTATGCAGTTCATCAGTAAATTTGGCATTCAAATTGGCAAAGAAGCGTGCCCATATATTTGCACCTGTTGAAGTCCAATACAAGACCTACAAGCACAATAAAAATGAATCAATTCAGTGAGGGGAAGTTGCCGGTCTCCCTTGTTCAACCAATCAAACAGCAGCTAAACAAAACAATCAGAAATGTGATTGGCTACTTCGTTAAGTTATCTTATAGATTATATTATGCATTTCTTCAAACCTATCGACAAGATAAGAAAGTGGAAAAACTAAATTAATTAAATAGATTGTGTTATAATATTAAATTGAAGTGGTTATAAATTAGTGGAGGCCGCAAGTGACGGAGATTAAAAAAGAAATTGGCAACAAAACAAAAATTTTATGAATCAAGTAAAGTGTGCAAGAATAAATTAGGATCAAAAACAAGGAAAATTCGGTTTGAAAGAAGGCAACTACAATGTTGAAAAGCAACGGCGGACATGGGACTCAAGAGCACTTAATTGACAGATAGATATCTGTTCAACGAATCATTACTTCAACACATGGTAAACATTTAAAAAACTTTATTAATAATAAGTTTTATAATTTTATTAAAAATTAAAAGAAAACGTGATCATGAACTAAAATTTGTTTATTATTGTACTTTTGGTGGTAGTTTTAATTTATTTTTAAAAGGAAATTATAGATATTTTCGTATTTTGACAATGCTCAAAACAATTAAATTGTAAATTTCAAATAACTAAATTAAGAATTTATGCAAACCAAGAGGAAACACCATCAGCAAAAAAATAAAATAATTTATTCATGTACGTATTTGTTAGTTGGCGCTCAATTTTGAACTAAAGAGAAGCATAAAATTAATTGAGCCTTAGCAATAGGTACGTATATGTGTTTGTGGATTTTATTGAATTTTTTGTAAACAATTTGTGCATTGCTCTTGGGTTGTTTGTAGACAGTGCGCGAATTGTTTGTGGATTTTTTATTATAATTTTATTTTATTTTTTTATTATATTTTATTATTTTTAATATACATATGGCTCGGATAGTTGTTGAGTACAGGTACCTTTAAATTGAGATTTGTTGGCGCGATCAAATGATTATGATGCTTAGCTGTTCAAAAGAGCCTCTCTTTTTAAATTAAAAATAAAATTTTGAACATGTAATTGAAATGGTGGGAGTAACCCTGCTCAGGTGCAAATTACAGTTAACTGAAGATGCACATAATAAATAATTGAATAAGGGCGTGTCAAGAAGGTGTGCTTCAAATGGCAAGACTACAAGAAGGGGCGTGGTTAGTAAAATGGCAAAATCACACTTCTGTTCTCGTTTGAATTAATTATTGATTTTTCTTCTTTAAAGTACCATATCCGGGGTCTTCCAGACGTTGGCGATTCGACTTTGTCAAAGTCAAGACGAACTTACTAGAAAATACAATTCATGGGGTGGTTTCCCGTTGCCTTCCCCATAGTCCACAGATCGATATTGGACTTTTAATCGTAGCAGTGTATCTAACGCGAGCAGAGTTCGAACCGCAACTTACGCTTCTTAGTCGACCCTTGTGGGCTTCACGCTATACTGCTGGTTAATTATTGATTAATTCAAACCATAAATTATGATGCTTAGCTGATCAAAAGATCAAAATTAAGAATAAGTAGTTGAAATGCGAGAGTAACCTGCTCAGGTGCAAATTACAGTTAACTACACATTCGCATATTAAGTAGTTGAACGAGGGCGTGTTAAAGAGATGTGGTTTAAATGGCGTGACTATGAAGGCGTGACAATGGGGCGTGGTTAGCAAAACGCAAAAAACACTTCCTCTGTTCGCGTTTAGAATTAATTATTAATTAATTCAAACAATTATGATGATTATCTGATCAAGAAAGCTTTTTTTTAAATTAAAATAAAATTAAGAACATCTAGTTGAAATGGTGGGAGTAACCCTGCTCAGGTGCAAATTACAGTTAACTGCAGAGGCGTACATTAGGTAATTGAAGGAGAGCGTGTCAAAAAGGTGTGGTTTAAATGAAAAGACTATAAAGGCGTGTCAAAGGGGCGTGGTTAGCAAAAGACAAAAACACAACCTCTGTTCCCGTTTTAAATTAATTCAAACAATTAGGATGATTATCTGATCAAGAAAGCTTTTTTTTCTTAAATTCAAAATAAAATGAAGAACATCTAGTTGAAATGGGGGAGTTGTAAATTAGAACTGCAGAGGCGTACATTAGGTAATTGAAAGAGGCTTAAATGGTGAGACTATGAAGGCGTGTCGAGAGGGCGTGATTAACAAAAAAACAAAACACATATTTTGTTCCCGTTTTGAATTAATTATTAATTACGGGTGTGATATGCACTATTTGGTATGTAATAACGGCAACCAAACATTTTATGCCATGAGTTTAAACATAAATTTAAGTAGATATTGTCAAAATTGTCAAAATCAGACAAAATTTCCTATTAAATCAAACTTGAACTTAACCTCAAAATTTACAATAATTGAAAAATTTGATAAATGAAATAAAATACTGTTTTGTAGTTTGATTTTATAGTTTTTTTTATTTCTTTTTTAAGAAGTTTTTTAATTTTGACTATGTTGTATCAGTTTTATTCAATTTTTGTAATGTTGAAGCCTTTTCGCTTCTTTTTGCAAAATTCACCGTTACTGATCCAAAATCGTCCAATTTTACATTTTTGGTTTTTTCTCCACGTTTCATTTGTGTACTTTTGATTCATTACAAATTTTCCAACGAATTTCTTTTTAGTAAATCGGCGTCATTGCGACCTCCTAATTTTTTATAAAAACGTGAATGAATTATTTTTTAAAATTTGGATTATGGGAAGAATTCCACTTTCAACTTCTTTTGGGAAATTTTTAAATCTTGAACACAATTTTGCGTTCACAAGCATTACTAGTTATCGTTAGACTACCTTTTTCAAAATATTGCATCGTATATTAAATCATGACAAAGCACTGTGGTCCAAATGGTGCAAATAATTAGGCGTGTCAAGGGGGTGTGGTCAGCAAAGAGGCAAAAGGACCCTATGGAATTTACTGGAATAATTTATTTCAAGTAAAACCGCCCCTGAAGATGTCGTCTTGCTCAGATGTTAATATTAAGTAACAATAAGAGTTTATTGGAGAGGGGTAGTGCCAATAAGGCGTGGTTCAAAGGAGGTGTGGTCAGTGAAGAAACTAATAGACTCCAGGGGTTTGTTGTAGTTCGTTAACGGAGACCTTTTGTCTTTAAAGATTTTAGTAAAATTTTTTACAATAATTATTAGTTAGACAATGTTGAAATGAGTATACTAAGATGAGGAGGAACTTATAAAATCGATTAGTTGTAAGAAAATAGTAGTAGAAAAATAGATTATATGGGGCATTACAATGTATAGCGCGTTTGTCATTCTGTTGGCGGGACGTGCATGTAGATTAAGTCAATTTGCCGTGTGGGCGTCAAGTGGGCCTCAGTCGACTATCAGATGTTGAAGTATCCAAATTTAACTTTTAAAGTTAAATTTTTAAGTTTAACTTTTTTTCGGATCCGGCGGCTCCACCATCGAAAGTTTCGAGTGCTGTTATGATCAAGGGATATTTTAGTAAGTTTAACTTTTTCTGAGATTTTCTGGTTTAAAGATCCAAATTTTTAAGTGCTGTTATGGCCCAGGAATATTTCGAAATTGTGGCGGCGGTGCCAGAGGCACCACAACTGTTCGCACTTATATTATAATTCTGTGGTCGGCACTTAATAGGTCATAAGTCAATATTTGATGTTTTAAGAAAAACGAGGTTGTAGTTTCAACTTTATTTCTCAAATCAGGAAAATTGGTAGAAACCTCGATTTTACTGATAATATAATTATCACATTTTAAATTAACTTTCAATTTGTTATATCAAAAATTTCTCGAAAAATGTACTTTTAAGTGCTGACCATAGAATTATAAAATTAAATTATCTTAGCACATTAATTTTTATTTTAATTTAAATTTTATATTAGAATTGGATCACAAATTTTGAATTTTCAACTTAAAATTTTCCAATCGTTTGTAGTTTAATATCTTCCTTCATTTTTTTGCAAATTTTGGATTTCAAACTCTCTGTTACTAAATACAACTTCAAGGTTTTACTATATTGGCACGAAATACGAAAAAATATTCGAGCGCACAAGGAAATTAGTCGTGTTGCAATTGAAGTAATTTAGCGGGATTGATGTGCAATTCGATTGGTGAGAAGTGTGATTGGTTTGCAACTGTACTATTGCGAATCTGGATTGGTTTGAAACTCAAATGGTTCCAGTTGTGCAATTGAATTTGTTCACAATTTGATTTGTGTGACAATCAGTTGATTTGTCACTGAATTGTATTGTTATACAACTAGATTGATGTGCTACTCGATTGGTTTGCAACTCAATTAATAAGTAACTCTATTGGTTCGTAATTTATGCCCAATTTCTTCACTCGTGGTTCTCTTAAAGTTAGCGAACTTTTGGTTAAATTGACGAATTAACCAATCAGAGCACAACTAAACAAATAATTAATTCATCTGATTGGTTATTTTGCCAATTTAACCTAAACTTCGCAAACTTGAAGATAACTTTAAGTGAAGAAATCGAGCATTAGTAAGTGTACAAATCGGTTACTGAATTAGAGTGCAAGCAGTTTGTTTTGCAATTTCAACGATTTTCAATTTCAATTAAATTTTTATGAAACTGAATTAGTGAGCAATTTGATTAGTGTACAACTTGTATTTTCATTGATTTGTAGCGCGATTGTTAAACAGATCGATTAATTTGTACCTAATTCAATCAGTTTGCACTTAGATTGGTGTTGGCCATGCAACTAGAATGCTTTTGGCGAGCAACTAGATTGGTGTGCAACTCGATTGGTGATCTATAAAACTATACTACATGTTTAATATTAAAAATAATAACATAAAATTTGATTATTTTTCAGTTTTTTTGTAAAAACTACAAAACATTTAATTAAAAAAAAATTGATTTAAGGTGTCAATTTTAATGTCATTGTTCGTTTAATTAAAACAAAATTTATGTTGAAACCGAAAGGATAGCAATTTAATTAATTTTCTAGTTTATTTAGTCCAAATAAAGTTGATAAAAGAAATTTGCATAAAAAATTAATTTAATATCGCGTAGGTAAACAAAATACTAAATGAAAATAAATTAGCAAATGAAAAGTGCAATGAATAAAATAAGCAAAACCTCAACAAAGCTCTCGTATTTTATGTAAATCAGTTTTTTAAACAAATTGGTTAAAAGTTTTTTTAAATAATTTTCACACAAAAATACGAATTATTTTATCAACATTAAAATTAGGTTTCAGTTTTAATTACGATAATTTATTTTAAATGTTCTGCCAGTATTCCATTCGTTTTGAATTGTAATTATTACAGCTACTGGTTTCTATCTGATATTATTTTATATTTTTAAATTTTGAAATTCAAATTTGACTTTATAGATTTAGAAGATGTAGGATTGGAAAACTCTCTTTTTTCTTATGGTATGGTAAGAGTATGTCCATAGCAGTTACCTACTTATACTCATAAATAAAAAAGTTAGATTGGCAATCTTGAAATTTATGATTTCGAGTTTTGAAAAGTAAATTAAGTTCATTTTTTTTTATTATTAAATCAAAAAATGTATCATGCAAACTCTCTTACCCATCAAACGATCTGCAACCGCTAGTGGCATGACAAATACTCCAACCAACCAATCGGCTATGGCTAATGATATAACAAAGCAGTTAGTCACTGTTCTTAATCTTCTTGTCGTTAAAACAGCAAGAATAACTAAAGTATTTCCAATAACCGTAATAATGATAAACACGCATAATAGCGCCACCAATGCTAACTCTTGAACATTTTTTCCAGGATCTGGTACGGCCACTGTTGAATTGTTGAAGAACAAATATTCCACCGGAGTGTCTTCTGACATAACTAATCATTTCTGAAAAAAAAACCAATGGTTAATTACACAATAATTACAATACATTTTGTTTATTATTATAATTATCGATTGCAAAAATATGAATTTAATTATTAATAAATTATTAAAAGCAGAGATATACGAAAGTTTTTATCAATTTTTAAAGCCTTTCATTATTTATTCTTTGTGTATTCTTTTTAGAAAATATTTAACCAAATCCTCGGAGAGTTAAAATTTGATATCGTTTCCTTCAGTGAAATATTTTAAAATACAATGTATTTTATCTTTTTTTTTTTATTAATTTTAACATCTACTAATATGATTTTTCCTCATCATTTAATCGAAAATCCTCTTACCGAGAAATACAATATAATATATACAAATATAAATATAATTAGATGCAAGGATAGGGGGAAGTAATTCAGTATAATATAAAATATCGTAAATTTCCATTCATCCGTTTTATGTTGCTAATATTATCTTTTTTTACTTTCCAAAATCCGCATAAAAATATTTCACTGCCCTGAGTCTGCTCCTGTGCATCTAAATTTCCTATTGTAATAATTCACGGTTAGTTTGTTCCAAATTTAGTAGTGAAATATTTGTCCTTAGTTCTGATTCCGCAGTTCAAATAATTATTAAATCCAATTTCAGTTATGTAGAATAATTTAATTTCCTTTGTACCAATAAAGTTCAATTTCGCAAATAATCATCACGCCACTTATTACCATAGAAGTCAAAAGTTAAATATTATGTATTTTGTAGTTTATAAGTAATGCTGAAAAGAAGTTGTCAAAAAATCAACTTCCGGAATTGAGTTGTTTACAACTTTAGGGCAATCAAAAATTGCACCCCAACCCCAAGTTGATCACCTACAAAATATATCAAATTCAACGAATTTAACCAAAAGAAGATTATTTATAAAACGTGCGGGGTCCTTTGTGGATACAATTTACAGAATTTATTGCACTGGCGGCTTTCTACATGTGGTAGGTGTGACAATTGCATATCTGTTGAAATGTAAAGCTAAAAATTATTAAAAATTAAAAATAACATAAATGGGATTTAGAAAGGATTGATTCTCATTGTTGTGATTTTGTGCAATTGTTGTTGTTTTTATAGTAAATATGTAATTTTTTTGTGTAAATATGTATATTAATACCCGATATGGACTGTAGACTATTAGGGCAGATTAAATTTTAGTAAGTAATCCTGAAAACCCACACTAAAAACAGTTTTACATATCCCTCACCCTCGTCTAAGACGTTTCAACGTGAAGATAAAAATTAAGTACATTTGTGACGACAACTCGGGTAGCAAAATCAAACATTTTCTAAAGAAATACTACATTATTAATATTAATATTATAATGTAACATTTAATTACTACTTTTTAAGGCTAAAAATATATTACAAGTAGAATACTTTTTATTTATAATATAATTTCAAAGAAACTAATGCCATTAGCATCGGTAACCTTGTTAAAATAAAACAGATCTTTAAAAGGTGGATCTTTACAGCGAGATCCGAGGCTTACATGCTACTTATTCGGAGCACCGCCAGTTCGCCTATAAGAATAATTTCATATGTTTTCATGGGACAATTTAGAATCCTTAAAATCAATTTTTTTAATTATTAATTGATATAACATATTCATCCTCACTTTAATAAACTTATTTTAATGCTACCTAACTAATCGTTAAAGAATATTTTAAATATTTATAAAATTCTTCTTTGAACTTTTAAATTGTTGCTAGCACATGTTTTGTTAACCTAATGCACGAAAATCCAACTAAAGAACTTATCATACTCGAATTTAAAATCAAAAATGCTTTTGGAAATGAGAAGAGGAAACAAGCACAAAAATATTTAATTATTTAATTTTAGTCTTTGCGTAGAAACGTGGAGTTGACCACTCACCAAAAATGTCTACATCAAATTTGCAAAATTTGCAAACAATTGCAAAAATTTGCTAACAATTTCAAAATTTGCCAACAATTGCAAAATTTGCAAATATTTGCACAGATATTTTCAAACAATTTCAGACATTTACAGACATTTGCAAAGATTTACAGACATTTACACAAATTTACAGGTATTTGCAAAAATTTACATACATTCGCATAAAATTAACACACATTTGCAAAGTTTGCAAACATTTGCAAATATTTACACAGATATTTTCAATCAATTTCAGACATTTACAGTCATTTGCAAAAATGTACAGGTATTTACAACAATTTACAGGAATTTGCAAAAACTTACACACATTTGCAAAATTTGCAAACAATTGCAAAAATTTACAAAGATATTTGCAATTAATTTCAGACATTTACAGTCATTTGTAAAGATTTACAGGCATTTACAAAAATTTACAGGCATTACACAAAACTTACACACATTTGCAAAATTTGCAAACATTTGCAAAAATTTACACAGATATTTTCAAACAATTAGTCAGGTTAGTCATTTGTAAAGATTTACAGGCATTTACACAAAGGGTTTAGCCGGATAAGCATATAAAATCTGCCCCCAGCGACTTTAAAAAATCCATATCGCGGATTGATTTCTAATTAAAAATCTTTTTCTTTCTTTTAGAAAATTTTAGTTTTTAAACCCCACGGGTTACGACGTAATTAAAAAAACCGTGTTTTTCAGTAATTATTTTACTGTAACTATTCCACTGAATATTTTTAAACAAAAATTTTATTGCTAAGAATTGTCGATATGAGACGTTAAAAAGTAATTTTTTTATAATTTTAAAAGCATCCCTTTTTTTAAAAAAATAAAAGGTTTTTATCGTTATACATATTTAAATATGTTCCTTTTATATGTCACTCACGAATTTTTCACGGAAAACTCCTTTGTTTCTCTTCATTATACGGTAAAATTTTCAACTTGATCCATTTGGTGGAACATGGTCAAAAACAATAAAATTGATTTTTTTTATATTTTCTTCAGATATTATTTACTGGATTTACTTGTAAAATACTACTTTTTTGTATTCAAGAATTCAAGATATAGAATACCCTCCAGGATACTCCATGGTTTTCATTGAAACTAAAATGGTACCTTAAAGCTTTTACTTAATTTTTAAATATTTAATACTAGCTGGATACCCGGCTTCGCCCGGGGTCTCATTAAAAGATGGAACTCTGCCTTTGTCTGAATGATTGAATAGCTGGATACCCGGCTTCGCCGGGTCTCCTATAATTAAAATATTTTGCCTTTGTGTGAAGTATTTAGATTTTTCCGAGTATCCTGCTTCGCTTAAGGTTTTCTTCTCGACGAAATCTTGCTTCCCGTTGCTAGAGCGTTTCAGAATGATTTTAGTGTTCCGTTGTCGAGTGTTTCAGAACGGTTTATATTGTACTCTACAATTTTCTCTACAGCTTTTCTTCTCCAGTATTTCAAATCACTTATAATAGTGTAGGTACTGAATGTGAATATACCAACGTAAAATTACCATATATCAATTACAGGTATTGACTATGGAATCTCGTTAATCCATTCATGCGTCCGCAATTTTTACTTTTTTAAATTAAGCTTTTGGTCCCGGTTTTAGCGGAAAACCTCTTTAGGGTCCTAGAGAGTAACTGTGCAAAATTTGGTTGGGATCGGTCGAACGGTCTAGGAGTCTATAAGGAACACACAAACACACAAACATACATACATCCATTTTTATATATATAGATTCTACGTCCGGCTCTCTGGGCACTGGAGGGTGTTCCACACCCCAGACCCCCGGTTTACGCAGTGTGGTTTTATCAGAAGTGAATTAAAGATTTCAACATGTCTGAAGTTTTTCAAAATTAGCAACAACCACATATGCTGAAATCTTTAATTCTTTTTAAAAAACAACTGTCTAAACTGGGGTCTGGGGTGTGGAACACCTCCAGTGTCTTAGCAGCAGATACTCCAGGATATCTCATTATTCCCAAGAAAAGTAAAACGGTATCACAAAGTTTTTACTAACTTTTTATACATTTAATTTTCCGTTTTCCACTGCCGGGGCACTGGAGGGTATTTCACTCTCTCCCCAAACTCCGTATAGGCAGTGCCGTTTATTTCAATATTGTCAATGTCCAAGCAGATATGCTGAATGAATTTATCCATTTCTTATAAATATAAGCTAGGATAATTAAATATAAACCAGAATATCGATCCTGAGGGGGGAAAACCCCCTAGAATTTATCATCGTTACCAAAAAACTAAAACGGTAACTTAACGTTTTACTTCATTTTGAAGTTCACAGACCCCCGGTTCGGGTAATTTGTTTAAATTAGAAATCTAAATTTTTCAAAAATAGTAACTCCTACACAGATGTCCTGAAGATTTTAATTAATTTTAATAACTATAAATTGTAAAGACCAGGAGGCTGAGAAGTATGGAATACCTCCAGAGGTACTCGATAATTCTCAAAAACTAAATGATAATTTAAGGTAGTTGCAGCGATCCAGTCTAGTTTTTGAGTGACTGATGCATAAAATATTGTTATTAATGCTTTAAAATTGTTATAATGGTATTGCTAGTTATAATATTAAAACGAATGTGTGAGGATTAAGAATCGATTGTTTTATTTCAACATATCGATTTATTCAAGAATTTACAATAACTCATTTGACTCACGGATCATATACGATGTTTCAATTTGGCAGCGCCGCAATAAGTTATAATATAAATTATTAATCTAGCACTCTTTTTTAAATTAAATAATCAAACGTCAAATATATTTAAATAATATTTTGTGCTCACGTGGGCAATTTATTACAAGATGAAATTTTTATCAACACCGTAACCCTACACATTTTGCAATCAATTCCAAAAAGTACGCTTTTGGAAAACTCAAGTCTTTTCATAATTATAGTTTGTGTAGAAAATAATTGATAATAGGCTCATGGCGTGATTATCTAGCGTCCGTCCTCATACACACGTGATGGTTGGATCGAATCCCACGATTTTAAGTTTTTTCTTTTATTTTAATTAATTTTTATTTTCTTCGAGTGCCATACATTTATATAATGCATAGACAATCAACATGGCCAAAGTCAGGCTGACGGTTGGTTTCTTGTTGCCTTCCCCATAGTCCACAGATTGACACGCCGTAAAGGAAGTTTAGCATTTTTGAGTGCACAATAAGTGGCTGAAGAATTAGAAGAAGGGATTATTATCAACTGACAAAATTTATCTCTTAAACAAATAGATTTTTCTATTTTATTTGCACCATACGAAAATTATACCGTAATAACATTGCACCAAACCTTCTTTCTTATTTTCCATCGAATGGCCGCACTTTGAACGATGGTTTTCCGCCAAATTGATTTATATTTCATTTGAAATAGAAAATAAACCTTCTTCTTCTTCTTTTCAGGGTTTAGGCTTTATTGTCTGTTCCGACTTTATAAGTTCCGCCATCGTTTATTTTAGAAAATAAACCCAACTTTTAAAATTGACACTGACATAAAACTTTTTTAATTTATGCGACGATGCCAAACTTATACGGTTTTTCAGAAATCAAATCGCATCATATTCAAAAATTATTTACGGACAAACCAAATGGTCAAAATTTTAAATTTTTTTTTTGCCATTTTGTAAGATATTATCCTACACGTAGACTAATTTTTATGCGTCTGACATGGATTTAACTATTTTATTTTACGGAAATTCTAAACTTTTACTGAGTTCCCTATGCTTTTACATGTTAAATTCAAAAATTTCAAATCCGATTATCTCCCAAGGTACACGGTCAATCTTTTTCAAATTTGTTTTACAATTATGATAAATCATTAACTTTATATCTTGTAATTTTCATATTTTTGACATGGATTTGAGAAAATGCCAATGGAGCGCTGCAACCACCTTAAGGGTTTTATTTAATTTTTAAAATTTAAATTTCTACGTCCTCTGCCACATGAAGGGTGTTTTACACCCCATACTCCTCGGTTTGGATAGTTTATTTAAGGTATGGAATGCCTCCAATGTCCTACCATTGGAAGGCAGAACAATAAATGTTTAAAAGTAAGTAGAAGTTAGCGTTTTAGATTTCTTGGGAACGATGGATTAATGTGAGGTACTCAAAACTGGGGGTCTGGGTTGGAAACCTCCATGCCTATAGAATGACAGAACATTAAATTTTAAAAATTAAGTGGAAACTTTCAGTTAAGTTTTCTTGGAAATAATGTAAAATTCTGTAATATTCCATCTCAAGACTCCCGGTTTATCCGTTTATATTTATTAGAAATAAATTAAGCATAAATCTGCTCCGCCGTTGCTAATTTTGAAATACCTCAGATATTATGTGGAGATCTTTAATTTACATGTAATAAAGATATGTAAACTGGCTAAATCTGGGGGTCCAGGGAGTATGAAAACTCTTCCGAGCCCTATCATCGAGAAATAGAGGTAGGGTGGAACACATAAATTGCAAAATTTACATAGATAATTGAAACAATTTCAGACATTTACAGTCATTTGCCAAAATTACTGGCATTTATAAAATTTACACATTTGTAAAATTTACGCACATTTGCAAAATTTTCAAACATTTGCAAACAATTGCAGAAATTTGCTAAAATTGCAAATCACTTACAATATTATGTACACAAATTATACTAGGTGGTCAACTCCCGCGTAGAAACATCTCCGCGTCGAAATCTCCCTACGTTGAAACGTCCCTGCGTCGAATGGTCATAGCATCAAAACGGCTATGTTGAACCGTCCCAATCTGCCCCAGCTATACTCAAATTGTAAAAGAAAAATTTACGAACTTATGGCCTTCAGTTTCAAGTCAATTAAAGATTTCGCAAATCTTCTTGGCCGCTGCTACTATGGTAACGTCACATTATTGCGACAACAATCACTGCAAGACTCTCAGATTATAAAATAAAATTTGCGAACTTACGTTCTGAAGTATCAAATGACACAAAAATAATGGAACAATTTTAAACATAATAATAAACCCAGACCCTCGGCCGGATTTGAAATAACCTCCGGTATATGTTATCGTTTCCAAGAAAACTAAAACTTCTGCATAATTAGAAAACATTTAATGTTCTGCCTTCTAATAACTTAAGAAGTTTAATTTTATCAGAAATGAACGTCAATTGACGATTTAAGCCCTATTCGCTGGTCCGTTGCTATAGTAACGTGACATTTTTAGTAGTTTTTGTGATATCTCCTCACAATACGTTTACCCTCGAGAAAATTTGGTTTCTAAGAGTTTATTTCAGAATTTACCTTGGTGGTTTCTCATTGACTATCAAAAGAAGACTGCCAGAAAAATTCTCAATTCGTCCGGCTTGGAGGACGTCCATTAATAACCTGAGCTCAAAATGGGGTGGATAACTTTTCGACAAATCTCGTTAAAGGGGGCCAATAAAAATCGATACACGGTAAAAATTACTGATCTTGGGGCGGTAAAATTGTAAAGTAACTTGTGCGTGAGGAGGAGAAGGATCTACCACATCTTACCAAATCTCACGAAGATCGAGGGGTGTCAAAATTAAAGAAAACTTTAATAATTAAATAAAACTTCTGAGAGAGAAAATATCCAAAATAAATAAAAAAATTAACATCAAAGATTACTAACTGGTACAACTGCCAAGTTTTCAAAAATAATATATTGGCGCTTGTCCATTGCTCTGCACTAACAAGTGGCTTCCATCCCCAACCTCCCAGTCGTCGCCCTCAACCGTTTTTGTGATTTGGCAATCTGCGGATTGGATAGCATGGAGCTCAAAGGAAAGCCCAATCCCAATCGAAAGCAGGACAAGCTCGATACGTCCCAGAAAACGAACAGAGAACAGACGACGTAATACGGGAAATCGGCGAGGTGGTGAAGATTATAAAGGATATGTTCAACCTGAAGCTTTCAAAAATGGAGAAAAAATAGTAAGGAATCTGGAAAATATACTTGGAAAAACTGAGGCTCTCTCCTAGGAGAATCGGAAACTTGGGGTACAGATTTGGCAGAAAGAAAGTGAAGAAGAAAACCTTTACCAAAGTAGTACAGGGAGTCACAAAAAAGATGAGATCCTGGAGGTAATCCAAACTTTCCAGGAGGATGAAAGGATAGAAGAAGCTTGCAAGGTTGTAAAGCTACGAAAAAAGGAAAAGATAGATTCCAGCTTAGAGGTGGGTTGAAAAGACGTTTACAAAAAGCGGAAGAATCCGGCGCTGCTTGTGAAAGCAACAACAAAAAGCTGGTAAAGAAGATGAGACAGGCATCCGTCTTTGTAGGTGATGTGTACAAATAAATAATTTTTCATGTTCAGCAATTAATTGCATTTGATTTAGATTAATTTTTTAACAATTTAAGCGGACATTACATTATCCGTGGTCTTTGGAAGAACCCTGTATATTCACGTAATGTTATTCTAGATTACAAACTTTTAGGAAAAAGAAAAATGTTGGTAATCTACATAATAGCATCAAACAAGTAACAAAAAGTACAAGAAGGATCTGAAAACAAAAGCAGAAAAAAGAACTTCGTTATTATGGTATTACGACCCAAAGAAAAAGAATAGTAAAAGAAGTAATCGATAACGGCAAAACAGTAAATTTCGATAATCTTGTTCGGTTTTTCTTATTTCTATTTTCCGCTCAGTGCAATAGTTAGTAAATTTTCCGGCAAAAATAAATACTGGATGTTACAGCTTAATTAAGTAGCAAATGTAAACCAAGTAAACGTTGTAATGTAACAATTACTTCGGAGCGAATAAATTCGTAAATAGCTTTCCTAGGAAAACCTGCCTGAATTTTGACGTACTTTCTAAAAATTTAATATTTAAATTGGGATGATAGCAGCTTAACGTTTAACTCCTTCCATTAACTATATTCAAATGGTAAATAAATTATAGAAGATTTTACTAAGAAAACTTCCAAGTTATAAATTTACATTGATAATGAATCGCAAAACAGAGAATTTACATGCAAACTAAAAGTTTTGCAATTAAAGTTGAAGTGGCTTTGTGTAATTTTCAAGTTTTTATTTTTCTCACCTTCTGAATGTTTTAATAATTTTTAAAATCGCAATTAAAAGCTTCAAACTGAAATAGACGTTTGTTAGCTCGTGGATTAATTTTTCCGTATTTTTATTTTTCCAAACGGAAAACCCTTCAAAAGTTTTATTCCAATTAATTGCTTATTGAGAAAAATATTTTAGCAGACATATTGCCATGCGTTTATCGTAAAAAAGCCAAGCACTTACTTCGTTAGGTAAAAAATTGCTGAAATGTTATAAATCGTAAATCTTAAAAATTAATGGATTGGAAGAAATCCAACTAAATTATATTTACTAACTCCGTTATTGTATAACTTGATTTATAAAAGTGAGTGGTTACTTTTCGCCAATTCAAAAAAAATTTTGTTTTGAAGTTAATTAGCCGAATAAATTTTGTTTCTTTTCAGTTTCATTCCCTTCTGAGGCTTTATTGGCAAAATTATAAAGATGCAGTGTAGTTGGTGGTAAATTGCACAACTCGCGATATACCGTTCGTGCCTGTAGGAAATTATCTGGTATTAAATCATTAGTATTACGTGATGAAAAATAATCACTATCTTGGTAAATTTAACGATTTGAAATTATTGCGCGTCCCTTAACGTAACAGTTGAAAATTAGAAAACAAAAGGTAATAAAAAGCAGAGTTACTTTTATTTGTGCTTGATGAAATAGATGCAGACAGTGGAGACTTGCCAGGTAGGCAAGGGTGGCAGTGAGAGTGAAATTAATAATAAAAAAATAAAAAATCAAGCAAAGTGTGTAAAATAGTATATTATACACCAAGGTAGTGAAGCATAGTGTTATAACCCTAGCCAGATTAAATCCCAAGGTGCGTAGCACTGGGATTGAAAATGATGACATATTATACTGAGGGAAATTTATTATCCCGAATTCTTGGTCACTGCTTTATATTTTTTATGCTAAAAGCTTTCACCATTATCGCTAATACTGATAACCATAAGTTGGCAAAATTATCTATCACAGTTTGAGTGTACCTGGGGGGTGCTCCACACCCCTCAGACCCCCCGGTCACTACACCTTTTGGTTTATAATTTGGGCTAATTGGGATATTATTTACTTGAGTGTGACTTGTTAAAGTTAGTATTAATTAGTTTTACTAGAAATTGTTTCTAGATCGGTTATGCTGATATCTTCAATTTATTACTAATAAAAAATAAACTGAACAAACCGGGGGTCTGGGTGTGAAACTCCAGTGCCTCATTCTGAAAGGTAAAGCATTCAATGTTTACAGATTATGAGTAGGGTTTATTGTAGCGCTTTGGTTTTCTTGAGAACGATGACATAAATTATACTGGCAGGAATTAATAATCAAATAAATAAAAAAAAATTGATAGGAGCTGGATGCGATCCCAGTATCCTTCGCATATGTTTTGGTTTTTTTGCAATCTTACGCAATTCCATTAACAACTTTATGTTAATTTTTATACAGTTCATCAGTAATATATAATTATCCAAACTCAATTTTCTCAAAATTGGCAAAGAATGTGTATATACTTGCACCTGTTGAAGTCCAATACAAGACCTACACGCACAATAAAAATGAATCAATTTAGTGAGGAGAAGTTTCCGGTCTCCCCTTGTAAGATCAAAAAAAATTTAACCATGGCAATATGTACTAAGTAGTAGGCTTATCGACATCTCACTGTAACCTACGTTTTGGTGGGTAACTTGATTGATTTAACAATAAAAAATTAAGATGCATATATTTGTAAATGACAATGAAAAACAATCGCGCTGGACACTGCCGTAGATATGTTAGATTTTTATGGGGGTAGGCGGAGGGTTGACCACATAGTATATTTAGTGTACATAATTTTATAAATGATTTGCAGTTGTTACCAAATTTCTGCAATTGTTTGCAAATATCTGCAATTGTTTGCAAATTTTGCATATGTGTAAATTTTACAAATGCCTGTTAATTTTTGTAATGCCTGTAAATTTTGTAATGCCTGTAAAATTTGCAAATGACTGTAAATTTTGCAATTTTATGCAATTGTTTGAAAATTTCTGCAATTGTTTGAAAATTTTGCAAATGTGTGCAAATTTTGCAAATGTGTGTAAATTTTTGCAAATGACTGTAAATTTTTGCAAATGTCTGTAAATGTCTGAAATTGTTTGTAAATATCTGTGTAAATTTTTGCAAATGCCTGTAAATTGTTGTAAACGACTGTAACTCTGTGCAAATGTCTGTAAATGTCAGAAATTGTTTGAAATTGTAAATACAAATGCCTGTAAATTTTGGAAATGACTGTAAATCTTTGCAAGTATGTAAATGTCTAAAATTGTATCAAATTTCTGTGTGAAGTTTTGCCATTGTTGGCAAATTTTGAAATTATTTGCAAATTATTGTAAATGCAAATTTAGTGTACACATTTTTGGTTAGTGGTCACCCTTGTCAAGTCAACACTGACTGACTACAAATGTCACGTTACCATAGAAACGGTCAATATGCCGAAATATTCTATTTACCAAGAAAAAATGAATTGCATAAATCTCCGGTATGGGGGGTTTGGAATACCCTTCTGTGGCTCAGATTTGAAAGGGAGAATATTAAATGTTTAAAAATTTAGTAAAAGCTGTATGATACAGTTTTTGCTTTGGTAAACATTATGATATATCCTGGGGGATATTCCAAACCCACCAGACCCCCTAGTCTCGATTTTTCATTTAGTATTTTTGACAAATACACCTTATTTCAACTATTCTTGATTAAAAATGTCACGATACCATGGCAACGACCAATATGCTGAAATATTCAGTTTACCACTGAAAAAAAATTGTATAAACCGAGGGGTATAGGGGTGGGGGGAGGGGGTTACGGAATACCTTCCAGTGCCTAGGGATCGGAAGCCAAACATTCAATGTTCAAAAATGTAATTTAGCATAAAAATGTAGCATAGATCAATATGCCAAACTATTCAATTCACCATTAAAAACCTAAATTGGGGGGTCCGCCGGTTATGGAATACCCCCCAGTGACTTAGAATCTAAAACAAAACATTAAATATTTAAAAATTTACTAAAGGCTGTATGATACCGTTCTAGTTTTCATAAGCACTATCACATCTTCGGGGGTACTCCATCCCCTCCAGACCCCCGGTCTCATTTATTCATTTTATATTGTTGACTAATCCATCTTACTTCAAGTATTCTTGACAAAAATTTTATGCTACTATAGAAACGGCCAATATACCGAAATATTCAATTCGCCACTGAAATAATCAACTGTATAAACCGGGGGGTCTGAAGGGTATGGAATTCTCGTTTAGTGGTTCTAAATCAGACGGCAAAACATTCAATGTTTAAAAATTATTAAAAGCTGTTTGATGCCGTTCTGGTTTGATTGATACTATCACAACAGTGATTGACTAAAAATTCTACGTTACCATAGCAACGGTCAATACTGAACACTGAAAAATAAACTATATAAACCGGGGGTCTGGGGGGTATGGAATACCCTCCAGTGACTTTAAATCGAAAGACAGAACATTAAATTTTAAAAATTTACTAAAAGCTGTATGATACCGTTCGAGTTTTTGTAAGCACTATTATTTATCCGGGGTATTATACCTCCCAGTACCCTGGTCTCATTCTTTCATTTTATATTGTTGACTAATTCATCTTACTTCAAGTATTCTTGTCAAAAAGTTTCATGCTAATGAAACGTCCAATATACCTAAATATTTAATTCGCCACTGAAAAAATCAACTGTATAAACCGGGGGTCTGGGTGGTATGAAATGATTCACTGTCATTTGGCCGAAAATTATTTGGCCGAATTCTATTGGCCGACAGTTTTGGCCGATAAATCATTTGCCGACACATCATTTGGCCGACACATCATTTGGCCGACACATCATTTGGCCGACAGATTATTTGGCCGACCAGTTTTTGGCCGATAGTCATTTAGCCGAAAATTAAAAATATTCTTTAATAATAAATAAATTATATTATTTTATTTACTAAAACACAAAACTAAAAAACAAAACAAATATGAAATATTCAATTCAAATCAACGAATATTTCTAAGATCCGTTGGGTTTAAACTGGAGATTATGAGCAATGCCACGAAGGAAATCGTCGGGAGTTTTGTTGGGGAAATCCAGGGCAAGTCGTTTGAGCCTGTCCGCCAGTTTGACGTACGCTTTCTTAGGAGGATTGGGCTCGTGGCCTGCAATATACTGAGCAAGGCTGAATTCAATATTACCTTGCTCACGTTTGAGTCCATCGATGAATTTCCAAATTGTGGGGTGATTGGCTCCGAGAAGACGACTGAATTTATTATTCCACCCTTCAATGGAATTATTTGTTTTAGGAAGATCCCCGAGGCAGGCATCGTGACAGTTCCAGATCGAAATCCCGAAATTTACGGGTTTTCGCACTGGATTGTTCCTACTTCGAATCGCACCAATCCAAGTGTTTTCAAAGTAATCAAGTAATGGTTTCAATACTTCTTCATTTTCCAAAAAGAACTCAGTTTGCATCAAGTTTTCGAACATAAGCTCCACATTCTCTTCCGGAGCAAAGGCCAGAGCCGCTAATTTTCTTATATTTAGGAAAACAATGGCTCAGCCAAATTTTCGTAACGAATTCTAATTGGATGGTTAGCCTGTATTACACGCCAAATACATTGATTAAAGTGGAAAAAGCATCCATGGTGAGCGATACCAGGGAAAACACTTTGATACGCTTTCTTCTGCGCAATTTCGAAGTCGGTCATAACACTTACGGGTTTTAACTCGGGTTTCAAGTTTAGCATAGCTTCTAAAACTCGAATGTAAGTGTCCTCTCTTATTCGGAAGAAGAGCAAACACAGACGGAATGACCACTTTGTACTTAATGGAATGGATCGTGTACAGTTGAAAGAACAGTGATGGAGCCGACTTGAACGTCCCATCGGCGAACCAATGATCGCAATCAGCCAATAACTGTAAATTTTCTGCGGTACTAAATATAAGGATCCTATTCTCACTGGGTCCGCTATCATAAAGGAGGAAAGGTTCTCCTTTACCAGTTTTTCGGTAATCTCCTTCAATCGCTAAATCGGTCAGGCTGGTAGGAGATGTTGGAACAGCAGGTCCATTTGTATTGCGAGTTCTGCGAATGATCTGTTTCAACAATGTGGTGGAAGGAAGATGCGGGGCCACTGCTATATCAAGATTAAGAGTAGCATCTGCCAGAATCTGTTGAGGGTTTTCCTTGGAAGTTTTCGCCACTTGTTTGATATCGGCAAGCACAGTTTTGCTGCGACTTCACCACTCTCCACCGTATGACCAATATGGGTGCCACTAAGTCCAACAAGTTCATCGCCTTCAGTGATTGCTCTTGCTTTGCACTTTGAAGTGTTGTATTTGATGCATTTCCAATAAACTTTTGCACCACCTTGTTTATCGCGAGTAAACAGAAATCCATTATGCAAAAGCTGCTTAACTCCACGACTACTTTCAACATATTCCAAAGGCATATTTGATGTAATTACGATTTAATTTTAATTTCAAATTTTCGAAAAAGTAATATTCTTCCTTCTGTTCTATTATGTATTGTTCTATTCTATTCTATATCTCCTATATTATTCTTCTATTATCTTATTTTCTGTATTATAATACTTGGTATATTACTTGGTATATAATATTTATATTGGTACCTATATAATAATATTTGGTATATTATTTTAAGTTGGTAGTTTAGAGCAAATAATATATAAGAACTTATGCTTTTTCCCTTTATAAATAGATGGCGTTACTAATTTTGTTTCCATTTGCAGATGGCGCTATTAATTTGGGGTAAATTAACAAATAAATTCACAATATTTAAAAATAGTAACCGCAAATTAGTAACGCCATCTGCAAATGGGGGAGAAAATTAGTAATGACATCCATTTTGTAATATATTCTTATTACGGATTGAGGGGGAGTCTAAAAGTAGGATAAAATGTCTTCCGTAATATATGAACGGCCCCTAAGTACATGAGATATTGGTATAAATGATTGCCGCTAAATAACTGTCGGCCAAATGACTATCGGCCAAAAACTTGTCGGCCAAATAATCTGTCGGCCAAAAACTAGTCGGCCAAATAATCTGTCGGCCAAATGATGTGTCGGCCAAATGATGTGTCGGCCAAAACTGTCGGCCAAATGATTGTCGGCCAAAAAATTGCAAATGACTGGATACCGTATGGAATACCCTCCAGTGGCTCAGAATCAGACGGCAGAACATTAAATATTTAAAAATTTAGTAAAAGCTATCTGATACCATTCTAATTTTTGTAATCACTATGACATTTCCTGGGGGGTTTTCCATACCCCCGAGATCCCACGGTCTTGTTATTTCATTTTATATTGTTGAGAAATCCACCTTACTTCAACTATTCTCCACGGCCCAGATAAAAATACATAAATATCGGTTTAATTCAAAACGGGAGGCACAAACCCCCCTTTGACAATAGACGTACCTCGCTAACTTAATCGATTACAAGCCACCGCTGGATTTAGAAATAATTTATATTAAATTTCCAATATGCTGACTTAATTAAAATATGATGACATCTGCTTTCACATTTGATGACTTCACTGATCACGTTTGACTTAAAATATGTAGTTTTATATTGACAGAAAATCACTAAATAACATTTTTGTCTATGCTCAAACATGTAATGATATAATAAGCTACATTTTAATTATCACATTAGCATATACCACGTTAATGCTTTCAGGTCAAGCTAGAATTCAACAGAGCCGGGAAGTACAGATAACCCCCATAGAACACGGCATTCCTACAATACGCTTTCGCTCTAACACAAGAGAATTTGTTTGAGAAAGTTTGAGAATTACAAAAATCCTCATTTCTTACAACACGGTTTCACTGAAGCACAAAATTTAAAAAAGAACTTTACAAATGCTTGGCCCCACACAATGAAATTTGATGAAAAATAAGTTTAGAATTTCTTTTTCGAATTTGACAAGCATGAATGGATTAACAAGATTCTAAAAAATAATTTGGTTTTATTATACCCTATAGGGATTTTTAAATACGCCATTGATGAAGACGACATTACGTAATAATATGTAAAATTCTTATTAATTATTATTATTGCTTTAATAAATGAAAATTTTTCTTGCTTGTAAAATTAAATTAGTTATATTGGAGTTTACTCCTTAAGAATCGATTTTCATATATAAGCGCTCGGTATGAGAAAAATATGGGAGGTAAAATCTACTGATGAATATGTCGCACCTATGGTGCGCAAGATGACCTCGTTATTTTTAGTGCGCACCTATGGTGCGCAAGAAATGACCTCGTTACTTTTTAGTGCGCACCTAGGTGCGCAAGATAATATTGCCGGAACATCTAACAACCACGTGGGTAAAGGTACGTTTTAAAAACGAAAATGAGAGGCGTATCTTTACATTAGCGCAACCGCACCAAATCCTGCCCGCTTGGACATTTAGTGTGCTGCAAGGCAGGCGACTAGCATACTTAAATAATTTTCATGTACTATTTATTATTGTACGTAAAAGATTTAGTGACAATTATCTTTTTATAACCATATTTTGTTAGTTATTAAGATAATATTATATTTTAAATAAAAAATTAATTATAATAGTTTTAAAAAAATTTTTATAAAAAACATTTTTTTATCAATTTTCTTAAAGTTGGTTAAAATTTTTATAATTATGCATTTATAAATTTTCTAATTTTTTTTTACTGGAGTAAACTCAGTCGTGCGTCGGAGCTGACAAAACAGTTTTTATTTTAAAATTTTGGAAGCTTAGGGTTAGTTACGGTACTGCAAACTATTCAACACGTTTAGAGTAACAGAAAGGGTATTTTTCATATAAAAATAAAATTTATTTATTTATTTATTTATTTATTCTTTAGCTAATCAAATTTTTTCATCATTTCACACTTTGGTTATTACTTCATTTCGTGAATGGTGATATAATGTCGTGTGTATGGTAGCCGTAAAGAAATGCGAAAATAATTTTTCAGTTTACATGAAAGAACCTATGATGCAAGTGATTTCAGTTTAGAGCAATAAATCGCTTGCCACTTTCTCTTGCTTACACGAGATTTATTGCGCTAAATTAGATGATCACTTATATGCATATCAACACATATTAAAAAATAAATTTAATCATGTTAAATTTTACTACAGAAATTTCAGCTAGATTACCAAGCATGTAATTAATTAACATCGTTGTTGATTTTAAAACTGATAATTAAATTTCTTAGTTTTAGATACATTTAAGTGTGGAGTGTAAGGTAATTAACGGTTGCGTAATTAACAAATTAAAAATAAACAAAAGATTATCGGAGAATGTTTGGCAAGTTTAAATTTCTTCAGAAACAAGAGAAGTTTTAGTGTTTCAGCAGTATTATCTTATTTGTGGACGCATTGTCGAGTGTTCTAAATCGCTGCTAGTAAAAAAAGTGCAATGAAGTGGAAAAATGAATTGAAGAGATATCCTTAAAAGTAAATCAGGAAAAACAGACTTTAAAGAGCTAAAGATGACAATTTTAAAAGATAAAATGCTAAATTATTGTACATTGGCTTACCACGAAAGGATTTCAAGTTTCAAACAAAAAGTCATACGATTTTCACGGCATTTCCATTAAAAGATTAATATGAAAACGAAATTCTGATCTTAAAATATTTTTTCGAGGTTTTATTTTTCTTAAAAGGAATTTGTAGTTGACAAGTTTAATTACTTTATCAACCATGGCAGTTACTTGATGCCATCGCTGATTCAGTTACAATCTTGTTATTAAGATTAATTTACTGTTTATGGCATTCCAGTAATCGTTGTTTCAGTATTCAGAAACTAAAAGTTTTTTCACTTGTCTAGGAATGTCGCAATTACATTGTTCAAAATCGACAGCCAAACGTCGATGAGGTTCTTTCAAATTATTTAACCACATTAGAGCATGATGATCATCAAAAGCAATAATTGATCACAGTGAGAAGACTACACCAAACCTTTTTATATTATAAAAAAAAAGAAAGTGGAAAAGTATGAAGAATATCATCTGTAAGAGGAACACTATGACTTTGGGGATTTATCTGTATCTACAAATCTTACGTTTGCTTGTAATTCAATAGCCGTCCACGGCAGAAGCCTTGCTTTGTAGTTTCTATGATTGCGGTTGTTTTGAGTGCAGCATGGTATTATAATCATGTGCATGCATTACTTCATTAGCGTAATTTATCTCAAAACTTGGTTAACTCAATTCTGATTTGCCTCGAAATTAATTTGAAAGTTATAATTTGACTTTATTTTATAATTAATTTAGTTTTACTTTAATAACATTGGTACTAATCCAAACATAAAATGAGATTATATACAATAACACAGGGCAACAAACAAAAATTTTTTTGTGGTGAATAGGATTTTGAAACCGATTTAAGGCATATATTTGGGTCGATGAATCTAAAACCATTTTCAATTTTCATCAGGTCTAATTTTTTCGATAAGTCGTTTTTTGGGAAAAAAATTTTTTCGCTGATAAATATCAATATCAAAAAAAATATTTATAGAATAATTTCTTGGAAATAAACAAAAATAGACGAAACTCGACTTCGTCTCGGCCGTAATTATCCCATGATTTAGGGTTACTGGCATTCTTTCGTTTTTGTAATTAAAAATAATATCGTTTCAAATCGAACTGAATAATTTGAATATTTTTTCGCGAACAGCATTAATTATTGATCGCTGTATGGTAGGTAGGTGCTGACATTTTAATATACTTTTGAACTGAGAAGAGAAAACCGATGAAACACGAAATACATTGAGATGGAATTTACCTTACGTTATTTTTTATTTACTTTTCTATAAAATTATTTTTCAAGGATCTGCACACAGAAAAGGTTTAAGAATTGGATTTTTTAACTTTTAATAACTCTGCAGGAAAATACTTAAAACCACTTTAGAAATTTTTCTTTCGGAAGATTTGCAACTTGGAGAATATGCAGATGTGAAAATCTATTAAAAAATATTGGTGTAACCTTTCAGTCTACCAGATACAAGGAAACGTCAGGTGCTGAAAATAAAATTTATCGAGTTTCCTCTTTGTTTGCATGATTTATCTTTCCTTTGCAAACGGTTTATTATAGAACTGCATTAAAAAAGAATAACAGTTTTGTTATTGGTTGTTTGGTACCGAGTACAGAAAAATAGTCATTAATTCTGTTTTATTTATGCAATCAAACTCGGAACGTTTGCCAAAGTTTTGGAATTACAAATTTTCATGATTGTAACCTCTACGCCACCAACAAATTTTATGGCTATATTTCTGAAGCTTTGTTCCATAAAAATGCGGGATCCCATTTATATAAACAATAAAAAGGTTAAAAGTGGAATCGAATTATCAAAAAGATTATTTCGATATGAATTTTATTGAACTATTGAAAAGAAGTAATTCAAGCACTAAAACAATTCCGAACATTCAATTTCTGCAAGTAACATTTTAATTTAAAATAAAAATGTTTTTTAAATTTTATGACGTGGATGCGTATATGCAGGAAATGAAAGAGGTAAACGACATAGAGTGTAACACTAAATTAACTTTTCGCCACCCCCGATACACGGCGTTTATCCCCTTACGTTTTCCCAAGAGGGGAAAATTTCAAATAGCTGTAAATTGGAAACTACTTGAGATAATAAGTTCGTTTTAGCATCAAAACATCCCTTTCCCAAAATAAGGGGTACTCCAACAGCTGGTGCCGACTGGGGTGAAAATTATACTGCTACCTTTAACCTGTAAGTGTTGTTTTAAAGATGTTTTTCACAGATCAATTTGGAACAAACGACGGTCAAACAATTTCAATCGTTCAATTTGGTCCAAAATGAAAAAGTTCGTGTAATACCAAATTTAATTATTTGAATTACCCGCGCCCGCGATGCACTTAACTTAGAATGTAGATATTAATTGCAAAGTGCCCACTTGAGCACATTTTCCATAAATCAGCATTTTTTGAAATATTGTATTGCTGTGGTTCAAACGATTATTGCTACTGCACTTCTGTTCTGTTAAAACTCTCTCTCTCTCGGTTTTCAAGTTTTCGGCGACATGAGCTCTAAATTTAAAATGTGATTTTTATTGACGGGGAAATTGAAATTCTCTCATGTTGCAAAATAATCAGTTTTTAATGGTACAGGCTGTTTCGAATTAAAATATGTCTTAAATCGATTCTTAGGGAATCCAAAATGGGAATGAAAATTGTCTTTTAATCAGACTGAAATATTCTTGATTTCCCAATTAAATTTAAAGTAACCACCACCCTAAAATACAATAATGAATTTTAAATTAACAAAATAAATTCTTTTGATTTCTGTGACTACAGCCGTTTTTGTTTTGAAATTTGTTATAATCAAGTTTTTAAATTTTCGTTGTTTTTAATTATTAATTAAGTTTTTACAACTTAATTTTACCTTCTGAATCTTCTTTATTTTTCCGGTTGCTGTTGTTATGAGTGCCAAATGCCTTTGCTTCTGCAAAATTGTGTTGAGCTGCTTTTTAAAATCATGCAGTACAATCTGTTCCCTGTCCCCCCCCATTTTAAATTTTTTATTCAAAATGGTCTAAATCGTTTGTGCATTCTTTATTTCCGTTTGTACTCTTTTAGTTTTAGAATTATTTAAAAATTTAGTTAATGAGTGGAGGGGGGGGGGATCTGAAGACATGCTGACCCCCCCATTCGGAATTTTGGATCGAAAATGGTCTTAATCGTTTGTACATGATTGTGCATCTTTTATTTTCGTTTGTACCTATTTTGTTTGTGGGAAATTGAAAATTTTTTCTAAGGGGGGAAGTTGGAGACATGCTAAATTTGAACTTTGAATTTCGTATTTCAAATTGTTCAGATTGTTTGTTCTTCGTTTGTACTTGTTTGTGCAAACATTATTTTCGTTTGTATACCTATTTTTTCAAATAATTCTAAAACTAAAGAGGTACAAACGATTTAAACCTTTTTGAATAAAAAATTAAAAATGGGGGGGGGTGACAACATGCACCTTCGTTTTTGTCTTTGTTCTCAGTTAATTTAGTGCACTTCGTCTGATTCATAAATTTTTAATTTTTAATAACTTTTTAAATATCAACTTTTTAAACTGCGCTTCTCTATTTAGTTTCTTCTTCTTGTTTAGCTTCCTTTTAGCTTTTTTGATTTATTTATTTAACCCACAGTAACCTCAACGAAGTTCCGAAGCCACTGCTAGTACTGTAAGCATATTATTTGTTTTACATCTGAAGTAGCTTGCTGGGCTGATCTCAGATGTGCCTGTTATTCTATTTTATATTGTTAATGATGGCAATTCATTAACATAGGAGGACCACCGGCTTTACGTGCCTTTTGAAGCACAAAAAACTACACTTTTAAATTTTTTTAAATTATTCAAGGCATTTTTGCGTCCACACATCATATTATTGACGTTTAATTTGGAACTAATTTTCCAAATTCTGCTCTTAAACCTTGCGCTGAATTTGACAGAATGTCAACCTTTTCTGACTAAACTTTTTATATTTTTTGTTTTTCAATATAAATTTTTGATTACACTTTGATTTTTAATGTTTATATTACTTCACTTGTTTTTTGTATTTACTAGTTGATCAGTGTTTGATCAATTAATTAATTCAACGATCAGTTCAATCATTAGAGTAAGCACCCCCCCCCCCTAAGCGCTTGAAATATTTTAAGAAAATTTATTGCGGCGAGCAAGACTACAGGGAAAATAATACCTCCCCCCCCTCTTGGAGTTAATAAAAAAAAGAATAAGGAATAGGTTTAATCTGACATTAAAATTTAATAAAATAATTATGGTAAACACCCAATAAAACGCATAACTTCCGATTTAATTCGCCATATTAATCAATATTATTTTAAAATCGGTTCTAATTACATTTTTTTACCTCCAAAGTAATTAACCTAGATGGCAATCAAGACCAAGTAGTTCAGCGAGAATAACTGCTAATGCTAAGGCACCAAGATCAAATCCGCGGAAAGTCTAACTTTCTGATGATTGTTTCCGTACTTTGGAGAACACATCAAGGGGAACTGTGGTGGCTTAATGCTGAATTCGAAATAAAACTCCAAAAAAATTAATCCACCCTAGATAAGCATGGAAACACAAAAAAATGGTTTTTTGTGTAATTGTATGGTTGTCATGGTAACCAATTGTACAAGGTACCCTGCAACAGAATATTTCCTTTCCACTTTCTTTCTCCTACTAGTACATGAATGATTTGGAAACAATTTTTGACGATGAAGTTTCATAATCATATTATTTACCAACATTTTTTTAGGTTGGTGAACAATAAATTTACTAATTTGAAGCAGGTAGGTTACAGGTTACGTTTAGATATATCAGAGTTCTGGTTCCATGATAGAACAGAACATGAAAAAAAGGCAGAATAATGAAAAAACAGAACAAGGAAAAAAGAGAACACTGAAATAACAGAACCTTGCCAAAAAAAACACTGAAAAATGAAAACATTGCGATGAAGTTTTGTCAATTGCTTGCACGAACTTTGATTGTTTAAAAATGTTTTTGGTATGAGTTTATCCCGAAACAAAACTTTATTCCGTTATTCTCATTTTTTAGTGTTTTTTTTGGTCAAGATTCTGTTATTTTAGTATTTTCTATTGTCAATGTTCTGGTTTTTATTGTTTTGTTTTATCGATGTTCTGCTTTTTCATTTTTCTGTTTTTCCGTTGTTCTGTTTTTTCATTGTTTTGTTTCATCGATGTTCTGTTTTTTTCATTGTTCTATTTTTCCGTTGTTCTGCTTTTTCGTTATTTTGTTTTTTTGTTGTTTTGTTTTTCATTGTTCTGTTATTTCATTGTTCTGTTATTTCACTGTTCTGTTTTACTTTGTTCTCTTCTTGCCACTGCTCTGTTCTTTCACTGTTTTGTTCTTTAATGTTCTGTTTTTTCATGTTCTGTTTTGTCCGGTCATCCAGAATTCTGTATGTAATTCTTAAATTTATATTAAGCTGGCGACTGAAAATCAAAAAGTAAAATTAAAAAATATTATGATTTAAAATGAAAGGTGCAGATTGAAATTTTGAATGATGGCGGCAAACTAATATTGTAAATTTGAAGTTTAAGGTTGTTTCTCAACAAGAAAAATTTGTTAATTTTAATTTTAAGAAAAATGTGACCACTGCAACTAAACAGTGAAATAAAACTTTTAAATGCAAATAAAATTTTAATTTGAAAAACAAAGCCAAAAAGTTTTAAATTTGAAAAGATTGAATTTTAAAATGGACCAAAATGAGAGGGAAATACGGCAGTTTCAATTTAACCAGCAATGAATTTGGAACTCAATCAAATTTTGGAGAAGCAAAGGCAGATATGGGACTTAAAACAACACTAGCAACCGGAAAATTCAAGAAAAAACAACAATCACAGTAATAATTTAAATCATAATTAATTACAAATTTTATGAAATTGCAAGTTTAAAAAAATTTTGTTCTTGAAAATCAAATTCAGTTAGGGAAGGTTTAAAAAAAAGTGGTCATACACATTTTAAACAATTTATTTCATTTTTTCTGTTGATACAGAATTTCTAAGAGCCTTTTTGTCTAATTTTCAAAACAATTACAATTTAAAGCTTAGATTTTCTAGCGTAAGTTTGAAATACGATTTAAAATTAAAAATTAAATTGGTTAATTGTTAATTCAAAACAAAGAAATTTAATTCCCCCTCCAGCCCCTCCTAAAAAAGTAAATAACAAAATATTTTTAGATTAAAAGGTCATGTCGTCGGTGGGGGCGGGGAGATCTGAAAGTCAAAGAAAAACGTCATCAACAATAAATATAAAAAAGTTTAATGATAAATCTATTAGTACTGGCGTCCAAAAACATCATTCAAGCAGTAGATATATTAGAATGAACCATAGCAATATATTACCAATACATAGAATGTATTCAAAAGTGCACTTTTTCTATAAATATCGGTTTATCAAACAAAAGAGCACATAAATATGAATCATGTAAAGTGAGGATGAATTTTGTCGAACTTCTAATAAAGGCAGGTCAGCATCTACACTTTGCCGAGTTGAACCTTTCTAGGAGAATATTTTAAATGCGTAAAGCGTTTGTTAGAACGGTTTGGAGCCCGAGCGCAGCGAAGAATGCGAAAGTCGGTTTCGACTAGCGCAACTTCGACCAATTTCGGATTCACCCTAAAAATTTACGCTACAATACATTTTAGCTCGGAGCGAAGTTTGGAATTTGTTTGTCTTTTAATATATTAAAAATATAAAAAAAAACTTATTTACAATTAGTTTCAGCGCTAAAAACTTATTTTAATTGTCATGGGCGGGGTTACAGTTCAAAAGAGCCTATGAGAAAATTACATTGTAAATAAAAGTTTAAAGCCGTTTTTTTCAAAATCTGTATACCGACCGCAAATTTTATTTTTTATGCGCTAATTAGACCCTTATCTTTTATAATCCACTTTAAAAATAGTCAAAATTGAAGTTCAGGTTTATTATCCGTCCTCCAAAAGTGAAAGCTAAATAAAGAATAATAAATTGTGTTTATTCCCCAAAATGGTGCAATTTCTTGTTCAATAAATTGAACGGCTGTTTTTATAACAAGAGGCGTAACTAGAAATTTTGGGCTCTCACGTAAAAATATTTTACGGGCTCCATATAATTAAAGCTTAAAGTTAAAATTTTCAAAGTAAAACCATTTTAAATTAAAAATTAATAATTAGGATGAAATCTTAAAATAAATTAAAGTAGGTGAAGATTACAAAGGCAGGGACCAGAATAATTACACATCATAGAGAATACAATAACCAAAATAATCGAATTTTTAAGCACAGCCGTAGGTTAGCAGTTCGAGTTTTGGATTGATATGCCGTAGTCGTGGGTCCAATCCCTGACTATGTACTTTTTTAACATTGTCACTCTTAAAAGATTCGGCCTACATGTTTGAGGTGTTAAATGTTAGTTTACTTTCTTTATCTGCTTTCAGCGGTTTGGAGTCCACGTTAAACTGTAGGTCCCCTATGTTTATATATTCTATAACACAGTCACTGGAGACATATGAGAAAAACGATTTGAAAGAATTAATTGTTCTTTTGACAAAAACGAATTGAAATAATAACCCAAAAATGTTTACGAATCACCCAAGCTCCGAAATTGTAGTTTAAAAAAGTCAAAGCTTAGCTATCGGTTAATTTTGTAATGTCAGTTGGATTTCAGTCAATCGTAAAATTAAGCAAAACTAATAAATATTTATTATTATTATTCCGTTTAAAATTTATTTTGTCAATATTATATTATAAACTCAGTGGATAATTAACAACGCTACACAGGTTTTCCATTGGGTCATAGATATTGGAAGGTAATAAATTAAAATTTAATCAGTGTTAAATTCACTGTCGAAAATAAGATTTAAAAGCAATCTGTAACGTACCTATCCACTAAACCATAACGAATCTTTTAGTATTATCGAGGCCAAATTATTGTTGGATTTTTTCTGTACAAATCACGACTGCAAAGATTACTTTGATTTATGGAGGATTTATAAAAATGATAATAAGTTGAAACCTGGCGCTCGATAGACTAAAAATAAATCTTTTACATTAAAATTCTGATTGTGGTTTTGAAAACTTGCATAGCTACTGAGTTGTGTAGTTTAAAAAATTTATGCTTATCCCAATTGGAGCATAAAAAGACAAATGTCGTTAGTGAAATACAAGGTGACGTCGGAGCATTTTTACATTGCTCCAGTTGGACCAAACACTAATAAAGCGTTTGTCTCTAAGCTTCCATAAAAAATTTTATTGTTTATATTCATGAGCATAAATTTGAATTTTATAAAAGAAGTGCGCTGTTTATAAAAGATTTACTTTAGTTTTTCTTTAGAAGTATGCTATTTTTATAATATAAAAGAACGATGAATTTATATTTTACTGAAATTTTATCGTAAACATAATCAGTTCCTCAAGTAAACTTATTTCTACAATTATTTGATTTTTATTTTCTACCAGGTTTTATTTTAGTTTTTGACGTAGTCATAGTTGGAAAATTTAAAGGACATAACCTCTTTTAGATTAGATTACATCCAGTATTGCAAGCTCTTGGCATCGAGAAACCTGTGTGTCAGCAAGTTTTCTCCGGGTATTTTTCGGATTTGTTAACGCTGATTATTCATTCTTCTAAAAGCCCAAAAACTGATCAAATTTATTTAATTAAAATAAATAAGTCCTGTTTAGTTTTGTAATTTTAAAATCGGTGCTTTTAGTAAAATTAATTACATTTTCGAGGTATAAATGAAAAGAATAAGTTAATTAACTACACATTGCTTCAAAGAAGTAATAAAAAACCTTAAGCAAAGGCAATATTATCACGATGATGTGTTTAGTGAAAATTTTGCAATTAAAAGAAACCAATATGACATTTTGTTTATGTTGTGGCTTGAACTGTGTGCTTTCCGCAAATAAAGTAATTTATCAGTGGCTTTCATTTTGGTCTCAACATAGAAGTTTGGTCGAGGTAGATATTAACTTATATTAAAAGCATATTTATTTAATAATATTAAAATATAACTTTGCAACAGTGAAATTAATCTCGAATTAAAATTTAAAAATTAACTAATTAAATTAACAACAAAAATCTATATTTTACGATTTCAGCTTGAGGGGTGCAATAAATTAACAAAATAGTTGAAAAGAGAGAAACAGAAGAACGGAGAGAATGAGAGCATCAAAACTTGAGGGTAAGCAAAAAGAAAAAAACAAGGACATCAGTAAAATATGCATGATGGTGAATATTTTGACCCTGATGGTCTAGCAATCATTGTGGGACGCATAGGTTTTGTGGTTTTGATCGCTCTAAAGCAGGTAATGCAAACTAAAAATTTTTAGGTGAAAGTAATGGCTTAAAAGGGGGAATAAAAACAGCACCGTGATTGCCAGAATACGAGAGAGAGCCAAAGACGCAATGATAAAAGAAAAGCCAAAGAAAATGCATGCAATCATATAATCTCTGATCTTTGTACCGCTTTCCAGAGTAGAAAAATGCCTGAAATGGTTTTAAGCAGCTTTTTTTAAAAAGCCTGATCATTGATTGTAGGATTAAAAAACAACGGATTTTTCTCGATTGCTGTCCTGCACCAGTGGTACGGACAGCCTGAGGTTTTCTATCAATCCAAGAAATGGAACATAATGTCAGATGCGATTTCAAAGGTAACAAAGCCGCCTATTGTACCAACAAATCCAAATGTCTCATCTATGAAGATTTACTCCAAACAAACAGCTGCGCCTAAAAACAGCAGAATAGAAAATGATAAGCAGAATAACCAGGAACAAAAAAGTATTTTTCCAACACTTCAAATATTGAAACATCCCAATAATCATCCCTTGTAGAGGATCTTGGAGACTCTTACTTTCAAAAATATTCTAAATTTCATCCTGGCAACACAATCCATGGTATCTTCAATTATTAAAGAATGGCAAGTACTGCAAGATCACCAGTACATCCGTTTCCAAATCAAATAAACATGGAAAACCAGTTCCATTCAATTCGAGTTGGGTCTGAAAGAAACTGGATGAGTCAAAATTAAAGTAAATGTTCATCTAAAAATTTGTTGTTAAAAAACCCCTTTGGAGAAAATTTGGGTAAAACATATTTAAAAATTAGACTCAACTTCCGACATGCAAAATTATTTATTAGTATACGCAATGGAAAAGCTACAAAGCAAAATATTGGTCATAATACAATAGGGCAAGTACCAAACAAAATTGCAATGTATTTAAATTTGCAAAACCCTGCGTCTTACACGGGTCATAGCTTCGAAGAACTTCAGCCACAATATTAGCTGCTAGCGGTGGAAATATCCTGCAGTTGAAACAACATGGGGTTGGAAGTCATCTACGGTAGCCGAGGGCTATATAGCTGACTCACTTCGGTTAAAACGAGCATAGCTCGTATGGTCCAAAGCCAATCAACATCAATTAATCAACATGTCGATGCTTCCTCGACGCCACCAATTCCTGTACAATCTGGTTCTACAATTGAAGATTCCTCGACACCACTAATTCCTGTACAATCCGGTTCTACAATTGAAGATTCCTCGACACCACCAGTTCCTGTACAATCCAGTTCTACAATTGAAGAGGGCACATTATCAATAATTCTGTTATTAATGTACCTACCTCTTCTAGTTCCTTAAATGTTGGAGGAATAAATATATCAATGGAATGCCATAATTGTAACATCAATTACAATTTTATAAATAAATTTTCTTAATATCTTGTGTTTATTATAATCATTTATGTAATACTAATCAATCAAGTTGTTAGTTATCGTAATAGAGATTGTAAATTTTCTAATGGAGTAAAGGTTACACAAGTTTCGAACGACTACTTCTAACGATAAATTTAAAATAAATTTGCACATCGAAGAGCATAAATTTTTCATGATTCTGTTTCGACCACTAATTTCTTTAATATCTTCACAATCCAGTTATCCTACAATTGAAAATATACAGATTTTTAATAATATTAATGTAACAAAACACTTACCAAACAAAAAATTCTATATCGAATAAAAACTAGTGAACGTGGAATGCAAGTAAATAGATGTTGACAAAATATTTTGTCGAAAAATGTACTATTTGTAACGATAATTGATTGTAATAATTATTAATAATCGATTTATAAAGTTTCTAGTTTCAGCTGTCATATATTTAATTCGTAATCTGTGTTCATAATTCTCATTTCGCCTAATTGCTAAACGTCACAAAATTCCAATTTAATCAACATTTTAAATATCAAATTAATCTTATTTATAGACCGATTTTAATTATTTAAACACTATTGATAGAATTTCTTGGTTATGCTAATTCGTTTTACACATAAATTTTCTTTCAAAATGGCCCGAAGTTTCCGGACTACGCATTTATGTTCATTATTAACTACTAGTAAATAATAGAATATTATTCACCTCAGGTGATAGAAGGCGTGGTTCACAGTTCGATCACTTACGTTGAAATGATAGTGTTTATGGCTAGTAGTGGAAAAAGTAATTTATCAGTGGCTTTCATTTTAGTCTCAACATAGAAGTTTGGTCGAGGTAGATATTAACTTATATTAAAAGCATATTTATTTAATAATATTAAAATATAACTTTGCAACAGTGAAATTAATCTCGAATTAAAATTTAAATATTAACTAATTAAATTAACAACAAAATCTATATTTTACAATTTCAGATTGAGGGTGAAATAAATAAACAAAATGTTGAAAAGAGAGAAACAGAAAGACGGAGAGAATGAGAGCATCAAAATTTGAGGCCAAGCAAGAAGAAGAGCAAAACAAGGACATTTGTAAAATATGCGCGATGGTAAATATTTTGACCCTGACGGTCCAGCAATCATGGTGAGACGCATATGTTTTGGTTTGCGCTCTAAACCAGGTAATGCAAACTAAAAATTCTAAGGCAAAAGTAATGGCCTTAAAAGGGGGAATAAAAACAGCACCGTGATTGCCAGAATACGGAGAGAGCCAAAGAATTTAGGAGTTCGCAGCTTAATAGCCAATTAAATAAGTAAAAGCTCCAAAGAAAATGCATGCAATCATTACAATCTCTGATTCTTTGTATGCGTTTCTCAAGCAGAAAATAAGGCAAATGCCCCACTTTTTGGTTTAAAAGAAGGTTACGACAAAATTTAATATTTATATGTCAAATTTGGCCCCGATTTTTTTAAAAATTTCTGAGTCCCCCCGAATTTTTTTTTTCCCAAGGGATTATATAATAATAATTTCATTTAAATTTAATTATTTTAAAAATAACGGGGACCAGTTTTAAAATGGGGTTATTTTCAATTGGTCCCCCCGTATTTTTAAAAGCTGGGTCCCCCCGAATAAATAAAAAAATTTAAAAAGGAGAAACGAAGGACGGAGAGAATGAGGCATCAAAACTTGGGGCCAAAAAGCAGAAGAGCTAAACAAAATCAGTAAAATATGCACTGGTAAATATTTTGACCCTATTCCAGCAATATGATGAGACGCATATGTTTTGTAGTTTTGGTCGCTCAAAACCCAGGTAATCAAACAAAAAATTTAAGGGAAAAGTAATGGCCTTAAAAGGGGGAATAAAAAAGCAGTGACCGAATAAGAGAGAAAAGAGCAATTAAAAAAAAGCCAAAGAAAAGCATAATTACAATCTCTGTTTTGTATCCCCAAGCGAAAACCGAAATGATTTTAAGTAGCCTTTTTAAAAAGCCTGATCATTGATTGTGGATTAAACAGCAACGAATTTTTCTCGATTGCTGTTCTGCACCAGTGATAGGGACAGCCTGCGGTTTTCTGCCAATCTAAAAATTCAATATAATGTCAGATATGATTTCAAAGATCACAAAGCCGCCTATCGTACCAACAAATCCAAATGTCTCATCTATGAAGATTTACTCCAAACAAACAGCTGCGCCTAAAAACAGCAGAATAGAAAATGATAAGCAGAATAACCAGGAACAAAAAAGTATTTTTCCAACACTTCAAATATTGAAACATCCCAATAATCATCCCTTGTAGAGGATCTTGGAGACTCTTACTTTCAAAAATATTCTAAATTTCATCCTGGCAACACAATCCATGGTATCTTCAATTATTAAAGAATGGCAAGTACTGCAAGATCACCAGTACATCCGTTTCCAAATCAAATAAACATGGAAAACCAGTTCCATTCAATTCGAGTTGGGTCTGAAAGAAACTGGATGAGTCAAAATTAAAGCAGTTCCAGACGGAATACACTCTTATGGATCGCACTTCCGACGCTCTAGGCTCTAGAAGAACATCTAAATAGGGTCTGTAAAACGTGTATCCCAAAGTCCCAAGCAAAACAACCACCAGTCTACTGATGGACCAAAGAATTTGAAGAACTAATTGCCGGGGAGTACTGATATCTCTAGATGTGCAGGGATGTGGCACAGAGCTCCGTTCTAGTATCGACTTTGTGGGATGAAATTTTGATTTAAAAGTTTATAAACTTTCCTTATTTACTTGAATTTAAATTGTTTGAAGGCTTTTTCAAAATTCCAGGCCTGGGGCAGTATGTCCTTTCAGGTCTGGACCGCGAAAAGAAGAATTTGATGAAACAATACAAAAACGATAGTAAACATTAGCGGATTGATAAACAGGAGGAGTTTGTTTCTAACAAGGAGGTAAAAGTGGAAAATACAAGCGCAACTCCCAAAAAATCTGTGAAAATTGTCAGGATTCACGTAGACCACCAACTCTCATTTGGAACTCGGCAACGACTATTGGTGAAGTACTAGAAAAAATGATTGTTTGAGTAACAAAAGCTACAGAGCAACTTTGATCTACGCTTTTACTCTTTGATTTCTTGGGTAGGAAACGAAAGTTAAAATACCTCAAAACATTAGCAACACCTTTAGGGGTGTGGGGTATCCAAAAAAGAATGGAAAAAAGAGAGCCAGCTGGTTCATGGAAAGACTTCATACGTTCGGAGGCATTGCTGCTTCAAAGAACATCTCTTTTGTTTCAAGAGGTAAACGTTTGAGAAACTGCACATACTAAATCTAGAAAGATATGACTATGTACACTTTCTTTGAATATCGTTAAAATACCTCAAAACATTAGCAACACCTTCAGGGGTGTGGGGTATCCATAAAAGAATGGAAAAAGAGAGCCAGCTGGTTCATGGAAAGACTTCATACGTTCGGAGGCATTGCTGCTTCAAAGAACATCTCTTTGTTTCAAGAGGTAAACGTTTGAGAAACTGCACATACTAAATCTAGAAAGATATGACTATGCACACTTTCTTTGAATATCGCCAATGACCGGCCAAAGAGTTTTCTTCATCTTCATGCTAAACAACACAGTGAGGACAATGTTGGAAAATTGCAAAACTGCGATGCGGTGGCCTTCTTGGTAAGAAAAATGGCCAGAAAGAAAGAGAAAACAAGAGACAGATTCGGAAGAGGCCGATAATAGTTAACTAGGTCAAAAATATAATGCAGATGATGCATGGAAGAAATGGTGTAAAACATATTCCAGTGTCACCAAGAGAGGGATTTTTAGTGTGTAATAAAAACCATATTACCGTTGATCGCTTTTAAGATCTTCCACCTTCTAAACAAAACAAAATAAAGACTCGTGTAAGTCGCAAGAAAAAGAAGCTACAGAAGCAGTATTAGGAAAAGTTGGGTAAAAGTTCTACTGCATTTGTGAAGAATTTTACCACGCAAGGAAGATCGATTTTTTCTTCTTCTTGTAGTTCTTCGCCTATCGGTGGTTGAACACCATCATAATTATTCTCACCCTGTTGATAGCTTATATGAACAATATCCCTTTTCCCATCAATTTCCTTTATCTTTCTTTTGCAAAATAAGTCGCAAGAGGCCATATTTTGGGCTTTGCAAAGCATTTTCCGGTATTCAAGTTTTCTTTTTCTGATAGAGCTTACAACGTCATATTTTTATTTATTCTTCTCAACACTTCTATGTTAGTGACTCTCTGTCCAAGGTATAGGCCATGTTCTGCAATAACAACACATCTCAAAAATTTCTAGTTATGCCTCTGATTGTGTAATTTGTTAGCATAAATATAGCTTTTAATTTATTGAACAAGAAATTGCACAATTTTGGGCATAAACACAATTTATTATTCTTTATTTAGCTTTTAAGTGCTTTCACTTTTGGGGACGGATAATAAACCTGAACTTCGATTTTGACTATTTTTAAAATGGATTATGAAAACTAGGGCCTACTTAGCGCATAAAAAATAAAATTTTAATCTGTTCATAAATTTTTGAAAAAAGACTTTAAACTTTTATTTACAATGTAATTTTCTCATAGGCTCTTTTGAACTGTAACCCCGCCCATTGACAATTAAAATAAGTTTTTAGCGCTGAAATTAATTGTAAATAAGTTTTTTTTATATTTTTAATATATTAAAAAACAGAACAAATTGTAAACTCCGCTCCGAGCTGCAATGTACTGTAGTGTATATTTTTAGGGTGAATTCGAGATTGGTCGTAGTTGCGCTAGTCGAAACCGACTAGCTTGTTGTAAAAGTTCCTCTACTGATCACTTGATACTGAAAATTATAAGTTTGAAAACACTCCTTATACAGTAGAAGTATAGCTGGGGGGTGCTCCACACCCCCCAGACCCCCCGGATTCTAAAATTTTAACATATGAATGGATGCCTATCATTTAACGATTGTTTTGCAATGGTGACTAAATTTGTCGACGGCAACGTTTTGTCGTTTTAGCAACGGTCAAGCGGATGTGCTACACTCTTCAATTCGTTCTTAAAAAATAAACTGTGCGAACCGGGGGGTCTGGGGGGTGTGGAACACCCTCCAGTGCCTCACTATCGAACGGCTAAACATTAAATGTTTACAAATTATGAAACAGCTTTATGATAGTTTATTGGTTTTCCAGGGAACACAAACAGATTCTGGAGAAATTAACCCCGCCCCTTCAAACCACCGCACCCGGTCACTGCTTTGCTTTTGTTAAACTGCTTAAAACGAGGAGTCTGAAGGTTATTGGAAGGCAGAACATTCAATATTTAAAAATTTAATTTTTGTATTAGTTAATTAGATCTTCATTCTTCATAATTTATTGTAAAAAACGAGATTGTGGCATCTTTACTGTCCTCGCAACCTATTTTAATTTTTGTGGGCGGGGGTTACCGTTCAAAAGAGCCAATGACAAAATTGCATTTTAAATTAATTTTTAAAGCCGTTTATTTTGAAAATTAGTGGTCCGACCGGAATTTTTTAATGTGTAGAGAACGATGTCCTCTTGCATAATTCACTTCAAAAATCATGAAAATCCGAATTCGGGTTTATTGACCGTCCCCTGGTAATATGTATATTGATGTTTTAATCATGCTTGAATGATGTTTTTGGACGCCAGTACTTTTAGACCTCTCCTCCCCATTCATGACATGACCTTTTAATTTAAAAATATTTCACCATTGGGTTTTTGGCCGGGGAGGGGGGTTGGGAAATTAAATTTTCTTGTTTTGAATTTACAATCAACTTATTTAATTTTAAATTTTAAATCGTATTTCAAACTTACGCTAGAAAATCTAAGCTTTAAATTAAAGTTGTTTTGAAAATCAGACAAAAAAGTTCTTAGATTTTCCGTATCGACAAAAACAACAAAATAAATTGTTTAAAATGAGCATGACCACTGTTTTTTAAACCTTTCCTAACTGAATTTGATTTTTAAGAGCAAAGTTTTTTTTTATTTTGTAATTTCATAAAAATTTGTTATTAATTATGATTTAAATTATTACTGTGATTGTTGTTTTTTCTTGAATTTTTCGGTTGCTAGTGTTGTTTTAAGTCCCATATCTCCGTTTGCTTCTTCAAAATTTGATTGAGTTCCAAATTCATTGTTGGTTAAATTGAAACTGCCGTATTTCTCCACTCATTCTTTTACCATTTCCTTTGTTCCATTTTTCAAAGGGCCAATCTTTTACAATTAAAACTTTTGGACTTTGTTTTTCAAATTAAAATTTTATTTGCATTTAAAAGTTTTATTTCACTGTTTAGTTGCAGTGGTCACATTGTTCTTAAAATTAAAATTAACAAATTTTTCTTGTTGAGAAACAACCTTAAGGGGAGATATACACCTAGAAGCCGGAAAAAAGGTAATTTTGTGAATTTTTCTAGGAAAACTATTTGAAATTTTGGATTGTGAGTTTAACTATCTATAAGTATACACATTCAGGAATATTTATAATTTTTTATTTAAAAATATCAAAAATAAACAAGGATATTGTACGATCCTTGGAGCATCGTAAAAAATTTGCGTTAACGGTAACCACTGGCGTTTCTTCAAAAATCATCTGAGAAAACAAAACAAAAAATTATTAAATTAGATACTATAATCTAGTACTTGTCATAGCCGATTTTGAAAATATTGATTTATGACAAAATAGGAGACGTTTGAACATAAAAAGTCATTTTTAGACCAAGAATTAGTAATTATTTTGCCTATAAAGCAAAAACTAAGTAACGAAAAGAAAAATCCTATGACAAGTACTAGATAATGGTGTGTAGAATAACCACAAAAAAATTCAATGCAATCGGTTCATTGGTTTTCTTGCAATTTTGGGTACCGATTTGAAAACGTAGTTTTGAGTAAAACGCGTTTGAAAATTTGAGAATGAATAAATCATGAAATTTGTTAATTTACATGGAATCATTGATACCAGGCCCATAGTGTAAATCTTCTACGGTCGACGGAATGTTCATAACTTCTAAATTTTGTTGTCGATGACCTATTCGACCTTCTTTCGTCTGTTCTTGCGCTTGCAGCTTGGCTTTTGCTAAGCGAGTTTCGTCTTCTTGGGCAGCGTACAAATGCGCTCCCGATCCGACCGATATTCCTAACACGTTTATGACTTCCAACAATGAGGTGACACCATTGATGAATGTGCATGTTGCAAGAAATACTGCAATGTTAACAATTTTCGCCTCCTTGTTCATCGTTTTTGGAGCTATCTTCCAAATAAGTTGGTCTTCGAGACAGAAATGATTTTAAGAGTTGCTGTCTGTTGAGCCGTAATGGTAGAATGTTGCCCATATAGTTTTTTCATGTCATCCTTGGAATTACAGTTTCTGCGAATAGCTGCTATAGTAAACGCTCAGTTTATCTATAAACTTTGCCGTCAGTTTGTTTTGCCGCCGGATTCCAGGCTTATTTATCGAAATGTTGACTTGGCGTTTTACCAGATATTCTTGAGACCTCAAGCTTCAAGAAAATGTAAAAACAAAATCGAATTTTTGACAATGCTAGGTGTATATCTCCCTTAAACTTCAAATTTACAATATTAGTTTGCTGCCATCGTTCAAAATTTTATTAGCAAAAATCCTCAAAATTAAAATATTGTTTTTTCTAACTTTTGATTTTTAGTTGCCAGCTTAATTTAAATTTAAGAATTAGATACACAGAATTCTGGGTGACCGGACAGAACAGAATATGAAAAAACAGAACAAAAAAATAGAACAGTGAAAAAACAAAACAATAAAACAACAGAACAATGAACAAACAAAACAACGATAAAGCAAAACAATGAAAAAACAAAACATTGACAAAAAGAACACTAAAAGATGAGAATGACAGAATAAAGTTTTGTCAAATATTTACATGAGTTTTTATAATTTAGTTATAATTTTGTTTTGATTTTAACCAACGCAACCATGACAAATTTGGGATTCATCCTAAAAATATACTCTACATTATATTTTTTTAATAATAATTTTTAGAACGTCACTATTAAATATTTTATATAAATTGCAGAATTTTCTTATTTTAAAATTGTCAAAATTAAACAACCATAACTCATGCAAGCAATTGACAAAACTTCATCCCGATGTTCTCATTTTTCAGTGTTCTCTTGTTTCCTTATTCTGTTTTGTCATTGTTCTGTTTTATTACCTACTTCAAATTAGTAAATTTATTGTTTGCCAACCTAAAAATAGTGGGTAATAATATTTATGATTGCAACTCCACGTTAAAAATTATTTCCAAATCATTCACGTACTAGGAGGTTAGGACAGTCAAACTGATCGATTATTTAAATAACGTTAAAAGGGAATATTTTGCAGCAGGGTACCTTGTACAATTGGTTACCATGACAACGACACAATTGCACAAAAACTATTTTATTGTCTTGCCATGTTTATCTACATATACTTTGATTGTATCAGCCACTCCTGTGAATAAAACATGTGGGCTTCTTTCTCTCGAAAAATGATTTAGCTTCAAAAAGTTCTTTGTGTCCTGTGAAGTATTTTTTTGAAAATTTAGATTGAATAATGGCGCCTCCGGAACCGCATGTTGACACTTAGACGGCCGGTACAAGCGGTATCGCTTTTGTTCTGGCAGTATTATGTTAGAAAATTTTTTTATGCTCTAAAGTGTCGAGAGATTTTGTTCTATCGGGCTTCGTCTTTAAAATATTGACAAAACAGCATAAAAGTCTGCACTCTGAAATTTATTCCATTCCAGGCGAATAAACTGTGAAAGATCTCTTTCATTTTGTTAAAAAACATTTAAAGACATTTTGACAGAAATCTGACAATTTAGACTCAGGCATGTGTGCTTAAAGGGTAGTTTTATAGAATCACTAGAGCAGATATTTGACATATTTGTCCCTTTGTGTAGGTGGGTATTCAGATCTGAACCGATTTTTTATGTTAAAAGTTCACCTACATTTTTCGATAACATGTAAACTCGTACCTATTTGGGTTACACAAATTTTTGAGATTTTTGCTTATCAAAATTTTAGTAACATAAAAGTAGACACTTGGCAATTGATTTTTTGGAAGACTCGAGAGATTGCGATACATCGAAAATATTTTTAAAACTGTGGATCAGTTTTCTTTAAAAGCGAAAATAATACTAGCAAGTAAACGATATTGGAAATAAAAGGAACTGCTAATAAAAAATATGTTCCTACTTGGAAATTTTAAATAAATGTTAGGAAATATTTTATTAGTATGAAGTTTCGGGTGTGTACTCTTATCAGGAGTGGCAAAGGAGGCATAAGCAATTATGCAAAAATGTTAAAGACACCATAAGATGTGCTAATTTAAAATTTAAATTGATGTTATGAGCATACCGCAGTAATTAATTTATATTACATTATTTATCCTACTTAAAATTATAATTATATTATATTATATTAAAAAGATCCATTAATATTAACATTGCATTAGTCTTATCCTAGTTAAGGTGCGCGTTCACTTGTCCGCACCGCCCGCACCGTCCGCACCGCCCGCACCGGCTAAATCTGCTTTTTAAATCGAGTGCGTCCACTTGTCCGAATCGCATCAACCGAATTAATAGCCATCTTTTACTGCTTGGCGAGACATGTTGTGCGCCGGCGAAAGTAAAGTTGCATATCCTGATGACATCACGTACTATCCAAAGAATCGCATGAACGGAATTAACAGCGAAAGTAAATAAAAGTAGCAATTATTAGGTGCTTATTCAAGGAATAAAACCAAAAAGTTTTTGGATACATAGTACCTGATATACTATATCTAAAAAATACCATATTTTGGGAATTTCATACTTTGTTTAATGATCTAGAATTCGTTATTGATTTGCATATTCACAATGTTTTAAATTATACATTTCTTCATAATTTTCACTAATGAAATTAGCAAGTGGTCATCCATGATAAATATAATTTATTTGTATCGCATAAAATGCGATAAGTTGCTTTTGCTATCTTTTCTGACATTGGATATCTTGATGACGTCACGTACTGCTTCAACGCCGTCCGCATTCGTTGCTATATAGGCGGCCGCATTTCCGTCAGCCCGTGGATGAGTATGCGGTCTAATGAACGCATCTCCATTTAAAACAATGTAAAGCAACTGAAAACTTGAGGACGGCGTTGCGGGCGGTGCGGACGGTGCGGACAAGTGAACGCGCACCTTTTAAACCGCGCTATTGTCTGCATAGCTAAGGTTTCATATTAAATCGCGAATTTTACAGAAGTATCTTCCACGGATTAATAAAAGCTTTTAAAATCATAACTAACTTGAAATTAAGTTTACTTTTTCGACCAAGTTTTTACATATTTTAAAACATACCCAGAGAAGTCACTTACAAGTTTTAATATGGTTGCACGATATATCTGCCTACTTATAAGGGTACTTAGCGAACTTGACATTTATTGGTATTATTTTAGTGTCAGCCAGAAAATAGGATTTTCTTAACAAGAAAAACGCTTAACGGTTTTTTACACCTCTGCAGTAGTTTCAAATATTTTTGCAAGCTGCAGGTAGGTAAAGGGTAATATGCAAACTATTGTACCCAACAAGGTTAAAATGAAGTTTTGCAATTACACCCTTCGGAAAGTTGTCAAATCAAGTTGTTACCATCTAACTTCGCTGGCGTCCTGTTTACTATGAAAACATTTAATTGGGAAAAAAAATTGGAAAACTTAAGAATGTCTACCTAGGTTGGTTGAAAAGTACTGAAAGCGACACCTATTAAGCAGTAGAGGAATCAAAATTCATACGTCATTTTGATATTTGATCTTTCATATGAACCTACTAAAAATTTTATTTTAATCTGTCAATTCATTCATTGTTTACAAGCCATTTGAAGTCGACGTGTCGGTGTATTTTTTAACAATGGAAAAAACTGAGTATCGTGCAGTGATAAAATTCTTTGTTTTGGAAGGTTTATCAGCAACAGAAATTTATACAAAAATGGTGAGCGTGTTAAAAGAATCTGCTCCTTCATTTCCAACTGTACATCGATGGGTTTTAGAGTTTAAACGTGGTCGTACAAGCGTTGAAGATGAACCACGTAGTGGACGACCAAAACTGCAACAACACCAGAAATCATTGAACAAGTACATAATATTGTTAGTGAAGATCCAAGTTTGACTAAGCGTGAAATTGCTAATACCATAGGCATCTCAGACGAACGAGTACTCTATATTTTACATAAAGAATTACGTATGAAAAAGCTGTTTGGAAAGTTAGTGCCGCATTCGTTAACAATTCAATAAAAACTCACACGAAAGCAAATTTCTCAGCATCATTTGAATTTTTTTAATAAGAATAAAATCGATTTTGTGCGTCGTTTTGTAACTATGGATGAGACTTGGATCTACCACCATGATCCTAAATTGAAACAAGAACGATTACAGTGGACTGAGGTTGGTTGTTCAGCTCCAAAACAGGTCAAGTCAGGACGATCAGCAAAAAGGTTATGGCATCAGTTTTTAGGATGCAAAAGGATTTTATTGATTGTATTCGCCAGATTTGGTTCCTAGCGACTACTACCTCTTCAGAAACTTGAAACAATTTGTTAGTGGAAAGCGTTTTCATCGAATGAAGAAGCTATTTCAGTCGTGGAACAGTATTTTGCAGAGCTTTCAGAAAATCATTACAGAGATGGAATAAAATTATTGCAGGATCATTGGAATAAGTGTATTGAAGTTGAGGGAGATTATATTAAATAAAAAAACTAATTTCATTTAAAAGTTCACATTCTTTTATTTTTGCTTTCAATACTTTACAACCAACCTTAATTTTCAAGTAGCGCTAGTCGCCGAAGGGTTGAAAATAATGATCATGCCAATCCACCACTAAAAACGATTTATAGAAAATATATTTTTTTGGTTTTACTCACTTACACACAATGTTATGGGGGATGTCCAGATATTATTTTTAAGTAGCTGTCTGAGCATCAACTACTTTTGAATCTTCCTACATACTACTACAGTACTGGAAGATGATGTGGAATTGGTTAGAATCACCAAAATCTTCGATTGGGGTAAGGCAACACCCCGACATTCATAAGAAATCTTAAACCTCACCCTCTCTTCAACAGCAACCTTGAGTGAAAGGTCCTGCAAACACCAGAGCAAACGCTCTATAAAGAGCTCCTTTATGCCTGGACGAAACTTTTCATAACAGAAAGCTAGCGACAGATCTGAAAAGAAGTGATCGAAAAACCATATGAATCGACTTGGGTGGGAGGGAGATGCTAGGAAAAGAAGAACGAAACAGAAAATCTGAAGTTTTGTTTTTTAGACCAATTTGATTAGCTGTGGAAGCACGAGCAAGAGAAGTGGATTGACGGAAAATTTAAATCAATTTTTTTAGGGTGGAGTCACTTGCTTTACCCACTTTCAAGAAACTTCAAATAATAAAAAAAAATTTAAAAACAAATCAAAAGCAGCGATGAAAGCTAAACAAGATTACCTCTTTTAAATTTTTTTAACCAAACTCGATCAAGACTTTCTCTAGCAGCAGAAAATTTTCAAAGAAGTCAAAGAGAATAAATTTTCAAAATCAAATAGAGCTTGCGAAGTTGTACAATATCAGTTGTGTCAATTCTCGTTGTAAAACGCTGTCATGCATCCCTAGTCAGTATTATTGGCAAACAACTAGGCACTTAACTCATTACTATTGATAACAATTCAAGTGTCACACATTTACCTTGAATTTGAAATGTACATACGTAATGAAACACCAATTAAGCCAACAAGTAAATTAGTAACTTTACTTCCCCATTATTATTTAAAATCTTGAAAACTAATCGAATTGGTATTTATTACAAAAGAAAAATGATAACTGATAATTTATTTATTCTGTATCTCATTTATATTCCATTGTTTACAAAATTACTCAAAAGTTACGCCGGTGTTTCTTGGTCCATAAAGTTTTTAAAATGCCGCATTTCAAACTGCGCTTGAAGTTGAAATTTCCCGCACTGTTTCAATATTAGAAAGCTTTTCCTGCACAAGAAATTAGATAATTGCATTAAACAGTATATTTACGTTCAGAATTTGAAAATAAATTCATCGATAAATATTCATTAATCACACTGGAGAAAAATCATTTCCGTACAAAGTTTTGAAATGAAATATTCATATAAATCAAACTTTATTTAATAAAACAGACAGAAGAATCCATTAATGCAGTTCGCTGTTTAGTTGATTTTCCCCATTCAGAATTTGTTGTTAAAGTAATATACTTACACACACTACAGCAGTAGTGTACCAAATGTAATTTTTACTGCTTTTATTTTTGCATATACTCGGCTATGCTGAGCTACGCCTCGCAAATACAAAATTTATTTATTTATATTTATTATTAGACCAGCAGTGTAGCGTAAAGCATACACCGGCCGACTTTAAAGCGGTAGACCATGGTTCGATTCCTAGTCGAGTCGGTTACACTGCTGTGATCAAAGGTCCGATATCAATCTTTGGACTGTGGGGAAGGCAACGGGAAACCACCCCATTAATTATATTCCTTAGTAAAGTCAGCTTGGCTTCGGCTAAGCTGATCGCCTACGCACAATGAAGTGTATGGCACTTGAAGAAGAAGAATATTTATTATTAATAAATTTATCCTATTTTTAAAGCTCCTCGAGGCGATTTTAAATAAATTTCAATTTTACACTTTTTCCCAATTATTTTACTGTGACCATAGTTTCCTCTTTACGTCTTTTTCAAGCAAACCTCTAGACAACAATAAAATTATGACAGTTTTAATTCAAACAAAATTTTGTCGTCACAAACAATAAAATATAAGTCACGTTTTTATTTTTGTAATTTTTTCGACAATTTTAAAAATATAAATATTAAGGTGAAACTTTATTGTTTATGACATAATATTTTTGTTTGAATTAAAACTGTCATAATTTTAATCTTGTCGGAAGTTTACGGTAAGAACGGTGACAAATATTTTTTCCCAAAATTGTAAAACTCGTAAAATTAATATTATATAAAAAAAATAATTCGAAGAAAGTCTAAAATTGAATATTATTTTACTTTTATTTTATTAGAAAATGTTGCTGGAGTTTTTTTTAGTTATTTTTGGAATTTTAAATTTCTCAAAATACAAACTAAATATTAGGCATACATATATTTGTGGAACAAAATCTACTTTTGGAGATTTTGAGATTTCGATATTTAAAATAATAAAATAGTAACTAATTTCGAGTGCATGCTATAATTAAAATTGCGGAAAAATCAATTTTTCGAAAATGTTGACAGTTTAAAAATTTAAATACGGTGGGTTTCAAATAACTATATTTCTTAAGAATCCATAATCCTTAAATTTATCCCCAAAATGCACAATTTTGAAACTGTAACTCCAATTTCTTTCAAATGTGTACATTTGCTATTTTGAGATTTTCTTGGAAAAAATAAATACTTGAAGATGCCGAAAAGTTAAAATTTTTGGCGAGAGTTGATTAACCCTAATTGAAATTTTTACCATTTTTTGCCCATGTACACATAAAAAAATTTAATTTGCGGACGGTCAAGAAACGGCTTTAAAAATTAATTTAAAATGCAATTTTCTCATTAGCTCTTTTGAACTGAAATTGAAATTAAAATAGGTTGTGGTGACAGTTAAGATACCCGAATCTAGATTTTTAAAGCGACTTATGAACGATGAAAGTCTAATTAACAAATAAAAAAATAAAATTGGTGATCGGTCAACAAATTTCGAAAAAAATACACTTTTAAAGTAAATCCAAGATTGACTGTAGTTGCGATTGTTAAAACCGACTTTCCGCAGCCCCCTCTTCGCTACGGCTGCTTCAAGCCGTTTTGGCAATCGCTTTACTCATTAAAAATGTCCCCCTAGAACGGTCCAACTCAAAAAAGTGTGGATGTTGACCGAACATATTTCAGGGATCACAAGGCATTCCAATTGGAGCTCACAGAATGAGCGACCCTGATTATGTTTAACATGTGGAAGTGGTGGAGGCCAATACCAATGCACCCATTCGGATGATTTCAAGATGTAGTAAACAGCAGAATCTGCTGGCTGCGAACCAAATGCTTGTGGTATAACTATTCTTTCTTATCGGCACATGCAATAACCAAAGATAGTGACGACGACAATTTGTAAAAACAAAAATGTACTGAGGGTGCGAAGAGGTGGCAGCCGGTAGAGGAAACTGCATAGCAACCAGAAGGTGACTAGAAAGAAAGAGCCCACAGAAGAAGCCAGTTTCCTTCCATCACAGAACTAGACAATGTCAGAAAAGAACTTAGAAATTTTATCAAAAAATGCAAGAAGGAGTGCTGGCTAATAGTTCTCCGCGAGGTAGATGCAGACGTCTAGGATGTAAAATACAGGCTCAAAAAAATGGCAAGACAGGATATACCAGGACTAACGCCAGAAAGACGGAACATCTGAGGTTGGTCCAAACAATCGCCATCTCTCAGGAAAATGCCACTGAAAAATTAAACAGAGCGATGGCGAGCATATCAACTGGAAGGTCTGCGGAACCAGACGGTGTCTCCACCGAATTAAAAATTTGTTAATTGACGGCCGCCCAGAGATAGCTTTCGGGATAATAAACAAATGCTTAAGGATGGGGAAAACTCAGCGAGGTAGAAAAACGCTAGGCTAGTGCTCATCAGAAAAGGGGATAAACCATTAGAAAACCACACGTCATACAGGTACATCTGCCTATTGGACAATATTGCAAAACTGTTGGAAAAAATGCTCCTGCAAAGGCTAAATAAAAAGCTCGACAAGACAGGAGGTCTATCCGACGAACAATTCGGGTTTAGGAAAGGCCGAGAATGGGTATAAACGTAGCAAGTTATGGAAAACATTACGAGGAGGTCTAGAGGAGGATGGCCATCCGAGTGTGCGCAGCATACAGGACTCCATCAATGGACGCTCTGCTAGTGCTGGGGGGGTATGCCTCCAATTGATTTGCTGGCACATTAGAAGAGTGAAAATCACAAAAACATGGCAGATACAATGGACAACAGCGAAAAAGGTGTCTTGTGGGCCACGGCTGTTTTAACGAATATCTCGCAAGAATAACAATAAGAGACAACCCAAAGTACAGATACTGCAACAAAGACGACACAGTCAAATACACGCTATTTGTGTTTATTAAATGGAACACCCCCAGAAGATCATGTTGGGCGGAGGAATTAATCTCATAAATCTCTCTATACCAAAGTCTATAGCACAAAATCAGAATTAAGCCCAGATCAAAAACTTTTCTTAGAAAACCAAATGGAGATCTTGCATCAGATGTAGAAGAATATTACAAACATGGAAACTACATTTTACTACATGTACTAAATGCAGAAACTTCAAAACTCTCTTACCCAAAAGTCTACCAAACCGTAGACTGACCGATAGAAAAACCAAACCTCTGGGAGGTTGCAACAGCAATAAATAAGCTTAAAAACTCAAAATCTTTTGGAACTGATGGAATAACAGCGAATATGATTAAGTGTGGAGGACGGATCATTTATAAAAACTTGCATGATTTAATATACTCAAAATCTGGAAAACTCAAAAGCTACCAAAAAACTGATAGGAAGTGTCATAATACCCATTCACAAAAAAAGAAACAGATAAAAACTTCAAAAACTATACAGGAGTATTTTTGACCAACACAGCATACAAAATACTCTCAAACATCCTACTGAGTAGAATAACTCCACTAGTGGAGAACAGCATAGGAAAATACTAGACACGGTTTAGAGCAGGCAAATCAGTCAATGACTTGGGAAGAGTTGGGAATTTAACAAAACCCTACACCAAATGTTTATAGATTTCCTGAACGGCCTGAATTTTGGGGCGCATTGTCCAAAGTTATGCGAAGAAGTAATCATCACTTTCATATTCGGATCGAATACTATAATTTTTCTATTTTGACGATTTTGTATGAATTTTAAATTGCATAAAATTTATCTGCAAATGGGTGCCGTTTAGAGGAGAGCAATATAAAGCCCCCTCTCTCCTTCATTTAGTATCGATAGAAATCATGAAAATCCGGTATTGTTGAAATTAGATAGATTTAGAATTTGGTTAAGAACTTTATTTTGGCAGCATATCAAATCGGTTTTAAAATTAAAAGATGCATGTGCGGCCTAAAGAAGACGGTCATTGGCCTGATTGTTAGCGCGATCAACTGCTAACGTAAGGCACCCAGTTCGAATCCGGGTAGGAGCTCACTTTAAATGCTGTTCTCCGTGCTTCGGAAGGCATAAAAAGCCGATGGTCCTCTCACAAGGTGTTAGTAACATCTTTGAGGTATTACATGCTAGGCTACCCACTTGGGAAAACGGGTAAACGACTTAAAAGTATAATAGAAATTAAATTTTCTACATGCTGCTTTTCGGAGTTTTGAGACAAAAGAAGTAATTAATTTTAACTGTCAATAAACAATACGTAAAATCTGCAATTCAAATGTTGTAAACAAGTAAGTACACAGAAATTTGTAAACGAGAATTTGAAAAAAAATCTGTTTAAGATTTTTTTTAAATTTTTATTGTAAAACTTTGAGCACTTGGTTATTTTTGACCCCCCCGCCTCTCATACCTTTGCCACAATATTTTATCCCCCTTCTTCGCAACATCCAATGGTTATAAATCAAGGACTCCTCTCTCATTTATAAAATCAAACTTCACGTTCATTTTAAAAAAAACACTAAAATTTTTAATTTTGTCCTTTTTTATTTATTTCATGATTAAATTTAATTATAAGCAATAATAATTGATATTGAAGTATGATACAATAATAGTAAGATATGATATTACGCAGATTATGCACTAACCACGTGACGTATATGCGCAGAAATTACCAAAATAGAATTTGCTTCTCTCACCCTATTGTTGGTTCAAGATAAGTTATTGCGCAGAATATCACTATCCACGTGACGTCATGTGCAAAAACTACCAAAATAGAACTCCGATATATCATATCTTCTATATTATTGTATCATGATATCGAAGTAAGAATTTTCTGTCCGTGGGTTGGTCAACCGCACTGACAAAGAATGGATAATTTGCATTATGTCTTTTGTTCCTGTTACCTGATGGTATATTTTTTAACTTGATTTTTGGTATAAGGCAGAAATTTAAATATAATTTGTACTTCGCGGTTAGTAGAGGGTAAACTAAACAAAAAGAATTTTACACTAGAAATTTTCGAACAGTTTAAGGGGGACCATAGCATTTTAAAATCATAAGAAAAACTATTCCAACATAGATTTTTACAAATTCCAAAAATGTAATTTTTATGCGGACTCTTGTCACAGTTGGTCACATTTGTGCCCCCCCCCCCAGGTATGGACGTCCTTTATGGACGAACTCTTAAATAATGAAAAATAAAAGACAGTGAGTAAAGTTATAAAATTTTGAATAAAAAAATAAAAAGTGCATAATTTAAACTTAAAAGTCAAAAGTAAATCTTAAAAAAGTTTACTCAACAGCCAAATTTTGAGAAAAGTTTAGTTCCAAAATAGCTAGCAATGCGTGCAGACACAAAATTGTGTTATGAATTATATTAACTGAATAAATAATAATTTAAGAAATCAAAATTTTATAAAATTAGATAGTATTATTTAATAATTTAAAATTAAATTTAAAAATTTCTTTGAAAAATCAAGTTTTCTTGACGTTTGAAGAAAATGAAATTTTGTGAATTTTAAAGCCCCAAATTTTTTTTAATTACATAAGATCTCTTTTTTGAAGTAATATTAATATAATAATAATGGTAATATTCGAAATACAATTAATTTGTATTATGTAATTATGTAGTTAAAGATTGTTATTAATTATTAATTAAATTTTTTTAATTTTTTTAATTTTTTTTTACTGAAGGAAGCGGCCGCTTGCCTCTGGCACCGGCCCTGATAATAGAAGTTATTTTTAGAAACGCTAATTACTTAACATTCTATTTAATTTATTTTTATTATTTAATTATTTAAAGTAGTCAATTTTGTCGATTTTGTTCTGAAATGCAATTGTTTGTTAAGAAATTCAACTGTTCGTTCAATAATAATTCAACTGTTTCGCTTAATAATTTATTTGCTTGTGCAACAAATACAGCTGTTTCGTGAGTAATTCAGCTGTAAGGTTTAATATATTAACAACTTTGTACAGCATTTCGATTATTATTATTTAAAAATTCAATCGTTTTTTGTTCTACAATGCGATTGTTTTGTTAAGAAATTCAACTGTTCGTTCAATAATTCAACTGTTTTGGTTAATAATTCAACTGATTTGTCAGTAATTCAGGTGTAAGGTACAGTGTATTAACTGCTTTGTTCGGAATTTAGATTATTTTTAGTTTAAAAATGTAGGCGTTCTTCCTTCTGTAAAGAAATTGTTTGTTAAGAAATTCAAGCGTTTGTTCAATAATTCAACTGTTTTGCTTAATAATTTATCTGCTTGTGTAACAAATACAGCTGTTTTGTGAGTAATTCAGCTGTAAGGTTCAATATATTAACAACTTTCTTCAGCATTTGGATTATTTTAGTTAAAAATTTAGTCGTTTTTTGTTCTACAATGCAATTGTTTTGTTAAGAATTTCAACTGTTTTGGTTAATAATTCAACTGCTTTGTTTGATAAATATAGCTGTTTTGTCAGTAATTCAACTGTAAGGTTCAATATATTAACTGCTTTGTTCAGCATTTGGATTATTTTTAGTATTAAACTTCAGTCGTTTTTTGTTATGCAATGCAATTGTTAGTTCTGAAATTCAACTGTTCGTTTAATAATTCAACTGCTTTGTTTGATAAGATCACCAAAATAGTGCGGCCTAAAGGCCGCATCTTGAGATATAAATTTGAATTCACTCTACTCGTATGTATATTATAGGCGGTTAGACCGGAATGCGACGTTTCGGCGCGACCGTTTCGGCGCGACCGTTTCGGCGCGAGGCGGTTCGGCGCGAAGACGGTTCGGCGCCGATACTTAATTTTAAAATATTTATTAAAATTACAAATTAATGCATTTAATTACTTGTTTAGGCATTCATCTCGTGATTATAAGATAATCCTCGCAAATAGTCGATTATAAATTTGTTAACGTGTTGGTTGGGAAAATAAAATTTGTGGTGTGAAAATAAAAAGTGTTTTCCACAATTTTTTTCCACAATGCCACTTTCAACCTAATAAAATTCTATTTTTCAGAGTTTATACCAAATATAGGTGGAATCTGCACGAAAAGGTAGATTGGGCTGTAGGTTACAGTTGGTTTTAATTTTTTGAATTTGAAACCAAATAGGTGGAATCTGCACCAACCTAAGAAATTAGTTGTCCGTGCACATTTACCCTAGGGATCTACCTAGGGCGCGGCCAACTACAGCAGCGTTAGATAGAGTCAGTCGCTCCTGAGATCTGCCGCGTCAACTTTCAAACTTTTCGAGTTGGAGCCGCTTAAGGGATGTTTTAATGAGTTTAGCAACCACCTCAGAAACGAATTCACACAAAAGTGATTTTTTTCGAAAATTTGTTGTCCGATCACAAATTTAATTTTTTATTAGCTAATTACCATTATCTATCATAATTCGTCGTGAAAACCGAGATTCTGGTATATTTACTGTCGCCACAACCTATTGCAATTTTGGGGCATTAATCCTACTAATACCCTATAAGCTGACCCTGACCCTCATCGGTGGAATCGTCTACTGCTCAACGTTGACCATTTTGGGATAGGGATTAACTTTTGACCATCGGCATCGGTGGAATCGGGCGGTGTCCGTATTACTTATACAGGTATCTAAATATTTTATCAGAAATACCAATTCAAAAATAAATCTTAAGATTACTTCATACCACCTCTAATTGGTTGGTTTCAAATTGGATTGGTTTAAATAATTAATATTTTTTAATCCGTTTTTATACACAAAAATATTAAATAACGTTTGTTTAAAAGGTGGTTTTTAAACTGTTGTTAATAGATGGCTCGACAATATAAAAACAAAAAACTAGAAATAATCTAAAATATTGTTGTTTTAATACTGAAACTCTATAATTAAACTATATATTTAGTAAAGCATAGAATGGCATAGTTTTGTTAAAATCTGTTTATTACTTTTTGTCTTAAAAATTTACATCAGTAAATTTTCAGTAATGGAATAAATGGTATCCAGCTAGTTTTGAATAAATATTTTAAAATTAAGTTCTCGCGCCGAATCGTCTTCGCGCCGAAGCGGCCTGCGTCGAAACGGCTCGCGCCAAAACGGCCTGCGCCAAAACGGCCTGCGCCAAAACGGCTTGCGCCGAAACGGCCCGCACCGAAACGGCTTGCACCGAAACGGCTGCGCCGAAACGGTCGCGCCAAACGGCTGCGCCGAAACGTCGTAGACCGCGGTTGACAGATAAATTTCGGCTTAATCCGTTTAATTTGAAAATTTATTGTTGGCCAATTATTTTTGCCATCGCCGTCGTTTTTGGTCGTTGCCGTATCTAGGGAAAAAACTTCAAGCCTACACTGATTTTGTTTCAAAATATTTGAAAAATCTATTTGTTGCGGAACTAACGACATCTTAGTTTTCAGTTACAAGTGATTCAGTTTCTTCTACCAAAACTCAAAATAATGGGAAACTAGCCGGCCATTAGTCTCACACCAAGCCAATTTTTCAAATAATTTCGAAACAAAAGCAGTGTAAACTTAAAGCTTGTTTTCCTGGAAATTCGATATTCTGTAGTACTAACTAAGTAAGTCCGAATGCGAAGGTTTTAATTCCAAGTGGGAACACTCTTACTTTCGAGTGCCGTGGTTTCGATTCCACGTACAACCGTACGTCCAGCAGAGGATGTTCCGTTTAACTTTATTGGATTAAAATCAGTGGGGATAGGGTGCCACTGGTTCGACTTCTGGTGGCAAAGTGGGGCTTTTGAGTCGTGAATCAGATTCGCCTAATAACAAAGTAGAATCCAAAACAGAGATGTCTTTGTGGAAGCGATAGGCTAGCAATGATGAGAAAAAGGCAAAATGTACGACAAAAATATGGCCAAAGTTTTTCAATAAAGCGATAATTTTTATATTATTATATTGTGTAATATAAAAAGTATGGTTTTCGTGCAAAAAAGTGTTGAGATTTTGATGGAAATTGTTTTGGCGGAATAATTAATTGTTTTTCGCTCAACTATTCAATTATCGTTGATCCAACAATTCAATTTTTCGCGATTCAACAATGCAATTGTTTCTTTGACAATTCATCAGATTTTGTTTTTTTGTTTCATAAATTTGGCTAATGGATTCAATAATTTAATTTTTTTGTCAACATTTTAGTTTAATAATTGCAATTGTTTTTTGTGGAATAATTCAAGTATTTTTAGTTCAACAATTTATCATTTTTCAACTATTTTTTTTAATGATTCAACTGTTTTCTGCAAAAGTAAGCTACTACTTTGTCAAAAGATGCAACTGTTTTATTTTATAAATTTAGAGGTTTTGTTTCATAAATTTGACTAATTGATTCAATATAGGAGAAGGTGCAAATATGGAATACCATTTTGTTTGGTATAAAAAAAAATTTTTTTTAGCAAATAGAATTAAGCCAAATTTAGGTAAAAGTTACTTCAGACAAGTAGACACCATAATCTAAAAACAAATGTGTAATTAACTAAAACATTTTTACAAAAAAAGTTTGAAAAAAAAACTACAAAATGCCCGCCTAAGAAAAGGTGGTGCAAATATGGAATACATTAAATATCTAAGAAATAATTAAATAACTTATTGTTCCTAAAAACTTAAACTAACTATAAGGTCCTAGATTAACATATTACTTGCACCAGTCGCAAATATACTCGTCTTTTTCGGCGCCTGCACTGGTACTGGTACATACAATACTGGTATTCCATATTACCGACAACCAATGTCATCAATATTTTAGGTTAGATCTAGCCTATTATAATAAAAACTAAACAAATACAACGTTATCTTAAACTTTAGTTTATATAAATGGCATCGTAACAAATATTTGACTAAAAACATGCAAATAAAAAAATTAGGCTTGCATATTCACTTACGTGTTAAAATTATCAATGTACGAAATTCACATGTACACATGTGGTAAACTAAAATCATACTAAAACGGTACGGGGTGGATCGCCTCCAATAAAGATGGCAAGCGTTCACAAATTTAGCCGATTTTCAACCGAGGACCTTACTTGGTTTAGTCAAAACCGATGTATTCCATATTACAAGCATATTCCATATTTGCACCTTCTCCTCTAATAATTAATTGCTTTAGTCAACATTTTAGTTTAATAAATCAATTGTTTTTTGTTGAATAATTCAACATTTTTATGCAAAAGAAAATAATTTAACTGTTTTTGGTTCAACAATTCAACTATTTCTTTGACAATTCAGCAGATTTTTTTGTTTTCTTTAATAATTCAACTGTTCTATATACAAATGCTATTACTTTGTCAAAAGATGCAATTGTTTTATTCCAGAAATTTTGATTTTTTGTTTCATAAATTTGGCTAATCGATTGAATAATTTAATTGCTTTGGTCCACATTCTAGTTTAATAATTCAATTGATTTTTGTGGAATAATTCGACAGTTTTTGCTTCAACAATTCAACTATTTTTTTAACAATTCAACTGTTTTATACAAAAAAGCTATTACTTCGTCAGAAGATGCAATTGTTTTATTCCGTAAATATAAATTTTTGTTTCATAAATTTGGCTAATTTCTTGATTTCAAGTTGGCGCCACAGCTTTCTGAAATCTGTTCGTTTAATAATTCAATTGCTTTGTTTGATAAATGCTGTTGTTTTGTCAGTTTGTTAATGTCCGGTTTCAAAAAGGTTAGTAAAATTTAATTTTGGCGCCATATGATCAATTAGTTGCGCCTTTGGGAATTTTTGGCTTCGAGTTGGCGCCACAGCTTTCTGAAATCTGGCAACACTGCCGGGGAAGAACTACCAGTCGCTCCCTGCTATCTGTCGGGTTAACATCCCCAATTTTTCGAGTAGGACCGGTCTAAGGGAATATCGTTAGTTTGTAAAGCGGTTGTCAAAACGGGTTGGAGCGGCCGGAGCAAAGGGGACCAAAGCGGAGGCTGTGGAAAGTTCACCGTAAAAATGTACGCTGCATTACATTTTTGCTCGGAGTGTAGTTTACAATCTTTTTGTCTTTTAATATATTAAAAATATATAAAAAAAACTTATTTACAATTAATTTTAGCGCTTAAGACTTATTTTAATTGTCGTTAGGCGGGGTTACAGTGCAAAAGAGCCAATGAGAAAATTCCAATGTAAATAAATTTTTAAATCCGTTTCTTTCCAAAATTAGTAGAAATTATTCATTATTCACTTTAAAAATGGTCAAAATCGGATTCATAAGAAGTTAAGCAGTAGACTTACGACATTTTTACTTGCATCAATCGCTTTGTATTTGCATTCTATTTGCATCTAGGTCATTTGTGCCAATTTTGGCGTTTTTCGCAGAATTGGATGATTGAAAATTTTTTAAATGTAATAAGAAGTTAACCAGTAGACTTCCGGCAGTTTTACTTGCGGCTATCGATTTGTTTGGCCAATCTGCATATGGACCAAGTGTCTTATTTGTCAATTTGCATCGGATCAACTCGTGATTAATTGATTTTAGAAATGTTTAACAAGTCTTAAAAAGTTAACCAGTAGACTTACGGCAATTTTACTTGCGCCAATCGATTTGTTCGGTTAAATTGTATATAGAACAAGTGTCAAAATATTCTGTTTGCATCTGGGTCAACTTGTGCCAATTTTGGCGTTTTTCGAAGGATTGAATTATTTCAGAAATGTTTAATAAGCCATAAGAAGTTAACCAGTAGACTTACGGCAATTTTACTTACGCCAATCGATTTATTCGGTCAAATTGTATATGGAACAAGTGTTTAAATATTCTGTTTGCATCTGGGTCAACTTGTGCTAATTTTGTGGTTTTCGAAGGATTGGATGATTTTAGAAATGTTTAATAAGCCATAAGAAGTTAACCAGTAGACTTACGGCAATTTTACTTGCGCCAATCGATTTTTTCGGTTAAATTGTATATGAAACAAGTGTTTAAATATTCTATTTGCATCTGGGTTAGTTCTAGCTAATTCTATGGTTTTTCACAGGATTGGATGATTGCAGAAATTTTTAGCAAGCACTATAAGAAGTTAAGCAGTAGACTTACGACAATTTTACTTGCGTCAATCGCTTTGTTCGGTCAAATTCTATATGGAACAAGTGGAACATTTTACAATATACAAACGAAGATTCCCTAAACTAATTTTATAAACATTTGAACAAAAGCTGTACTTTTAAAATTTAAATTCTTTGTTAATTTAAATTTCAAAGAGTTAAATTTAATGTCGAATTAAGGATCAAAATGAAATCAAAAAACAAGAAGTAAAAAACAAGAAAATGCGAAAAGAGGAAAGCTGTTGAAATTTTACTTTGCTAAATAAATGAAACATAGCAATATATAAATAGAAAAAATTTACTCTTTTTGGACAGATATTTAAATACAATGTACATTTTCTTTCGTTTTTTTTTAATATTAAAAACTTATGAATTATAGGAAGAGCTGTAGATCGTAGTTTGGTAACTAAACATAGCATTTTCTGGTTCGGACCTGGTTTTCCTATTTGTCCTGCCCTGGGAAATTTTGTGGATATAATTATTTTTCGATCGAAAAGGCAAATAATTTTATTGCTCATATTTTGACCTTGATGTAAGTTGAAAAAATTTTCATTTTAATTTAACCTGATTTATTCATTCATAGCTTGGCCTCGAGTTCAAAGAGTGGCCACTCCTTAGGTCTTATGAATCCTGACGTTTTCGGGCAGCGCCGTTTGGAAAATTTACCACCATCAATAAGTCAAGGTACAGAATCAAATTACAGCTTAACGTGCGATCGTTTTCAAATACAAAAAACTATAAAATCACCATCGAAACCAAAGGGGGTACGCGGAAGTACGAGTTCAGTGGTGTTTTCTTTATATTTTCCCCTTCCCATGCAAAAAGATAGGGTAATATTATAAATCATTTAAAAATTTTAAAACTGAGTGAAAAATTATTCAAGTAAAATAAAACTTCCTTGGAAATTAAAAAAATCGTTTAAAAGTTTATACACATAATAAATTGTTTTTATACTTTTTACATTTTTAGCTAAAAATTTGAGCGTAAATCAAACTATAATCGCTATTTAAGAATAAATTTACTTAGGAGAAAAACATTCGCTTGTCAAATTAGCAAATTCGAGTTTGAAATTCGTTAAAATTTCACAAAAACAGAAAGGATTTGTAGTTTCAAATTTATATTTTATCGGATTTCAGTGGTAATTTAAAAATTGTTTCAATTTAAAATGTTAGTAAATATTTAATTTTCACATGTCACATTTTTTCGGCTTTTCACAATTTTTCCATAACGGGATATTTAAATTAAATTTCAAGCTAAAATTTTCGGTAACTTTTTGTAACGCCCAACCTTGAATTTTTCATTAAAAAGAAAAAAAATTCCTGAACAAAAAAAATAACATAACTCTATTTGACGTTATATCCTTGATGCTATTTTTTAATACTTACTGCAATGTTAGAAGTTATGAAATAATCGTGAAAAATGATATAGAAAAATTAATGAAGCATGAAGCCGTTAAAGGTGTAAATCATGTATTACGTAACTTGAAGGAAGACAGTAAATATTTAAAAAAATTTGTTTAAGCAAGGTTAAACAATAATGCGTTGGCAATTATCTTGATTGAATTTTTATGGATTTTGTAATTAAAAATTAAATAATATAAACTAACCAATGGCGAACATGTAGAATAACCGCCGTAAAATCTAAAAACCGCATATGATAAATAGCGTAGCCTGATGCGGCATAGTAATTTGGTTATACATTGCATGGTCTTTTATTTCCTGTACAAATCCAATTTCAAATAAATTACTTTATTTTTAGTACCTAGTTAAATTATACCGAAGTTTGATATTACAACCAATTAGTGCTATTAACAATCCAGGTTGATTCAATAAATAAATTTTAAAAGCTCCGCAAATCTCAAAGTTAATTTTTTAATGAGCAACAGCAAAAAATTACACATTTGGTGGAGGTAGGTATATAACTGAAAATATAATAGAAAATTGTTTCCGATTTCAACAGCAAAAATGAGAAAATACGAAAAGAGAGAACAATAATCCTTTCAGGATCTCACAAAAATAATAACTGACTCAATTGATACGTTAAAAGCTTGGTTTTCTTGTAAAATTCATTAAAATTTAACTTTTGCTTGCAATTTTTTTGTTTCTGAAATTTGATTTTATTTCAGGGCTTATGAGGGCTGTTGTCCTCGCACGAGTGCTCAAGCAAACACAAAATATTAATGGAAAACAGCATCACTGAAGCGAATAAACAAGTTCGAATATCAATGCGTCAACAAATTTAGTTAAACTGCTCGACACAATGAAGATTCATAACCCAAGTTTGACACTCCATTTTGCTTGCAGTTCTTGATTAATAGTTGAAGTTTTTCAACTTGAAAGTTAAAAAAACGATTTCAAATACTGAAAGTTTTAAATTTCTAGTAAGTCATGCTGACCAAAATCCACACTGCTTTAACGATCTTTGGGGAAGTACCTACGTACAATTTATTACAGATTACGTTATGTAAGAAGGAAATAAAACTTATCGTAAATCAAAAGGACAAATTTCACATTAGTGTAACCTAAACCGCATTTTAATAGCCCATAAATTACAAATACATTCTAATGAGGTGCAACTGCAATAAAATCTATTGGCCACGCCCACTTTAATTTTTAAGCTTGGTCGAGCTGTATCATCAAAGTCGCGTAATTGAAGTTGCACCATATAAAAAAAATTGGAGTTACCTGAAATTTACTTCCACTCAGGGGTGCATTTTCAATAAGGATAAAATACCACTTCACAAATTTATTAGATTTTCACTTTTTATTTTATCAAACCACGAAAATATTATATTTACACAACTTCCGCACATTTCACCTTTAGCTTAAGACATCTAACACTAAGTAAACAGCGAAACAAATTTGCCGTCTTACATCGCTCACCTATAATGTAAATACGCATTTTAAAATGATTGATATTTTACGGTGTATGTTCGTAGTGCGACTTTCAACTGTGCTATCGCGTAATATAAATAGCGGGGAAGTATTATTCGGCAGCGGTAAAATTTCAAAGCTGAATTATTCAATTTAACGACAATTTAAAAATTACAATTCGTTTGCGTTTTTTATTTACCTTTCTCAATTTACCACATTAACCGGGTCTAAATTGGGAAATAGCTGTTCGCATTAAAAAAAAATTTTTTACCATGATTTTCCAAAGGTTAGGCGTGGAAACACACAAAAAGAGAGGTTTTCCCTTAACAATCAAAACTCACAAATTAGACATCCCAAGTGGTTGCACTCGTTAAACAACAAATACATACAGTCATGGGTGTTTTCCAAGTACCTCGTTATACTTTTGTTAAACAAACGAAGTCCTTAAAACTCTCAAATGTTTTATATAACTTTTATTTAATAACGTTAGTCTTTCCCTATCTCAAATTGTTTTTATTTAAAAGAAAACTGAATATCTTTCATCCGTTCCATTACAATAGACATACACATTGCTTGATAATTTAAAGTAATTATAAAAATTACATATTACGTAATTTATAATCGACTAATTTACTAGCGTTTTTACATCAAGTTGATTTATTATCAGCAAGTTCACTAATTGTTTACAAATTATGTAGTTAGAAACGTTATGATACCGCTTTAATTTTCTTAGGAACAGATACTGGAGGGTATTCAGTTCCCCCCCCTCCGCATCAGACTCTCGGTCACTATTTTGCATTTTATGTTGTTTTAAAAAGTTTTTCTATTGATTAGTACTGTTAATTGAAGTCAGAATTTAAGTATGACTAGTGACCCTAAAACTTCGCAAGTTTATCTATTAACTTTGAAGTATACCTGGGGGGTGCTCCACACCCCCCAGACCCCCCGGTCCTTAAATCATTGTTTTTTAGTTAATTTGACTTTTTAATTTGCTTCTTTAAGTATTTTTACTTTCGATTTAAAAATAACATTTTCAGCTTTACTTTTCAATTGGTGTGCAATTGTCACACCAAGATCACGTAAAGAGCCGCCAGTGCCGGTTCATAATAAAACATGAGCAAGTGAACGTACCATCTTATAACCAATATGAAGAGTGGATTACCAGAGATCACTGCAAGGCTGAGTATTTACACAAATTCCAAAAGAACAATAGCAAGCTACTACTGCTCCTCAGACGGTAAATTTGCCCCATTATACCACCTCCAATTATGGAAACTGCCCGCCGGGCAATATTGCATATGGCAATTTTGATGGGAGGTTTTGTTGGAAAACGCAGACGTGGAGCTAGCAAAAAGACGAAAAGCCCAACTAAACGGCGAATCCGCACGCCGTAGCAGGTAAAGGTCTAGTCCTTACGTAAAAGATTCAAATGTCTAAACAATAGCTCCGAGCAACATGCGCAAGCTACGTGTAATAATATAGAACTAACATGAAAATTCAAAAGTTTAATATTGCAGGTCCGAGCAACAGGCGAAAAAAGCTCTGAGACGCAGTACCTCCGATGATAGGGGAACAGGTTTTGCAAAAAGTGGCAAAAAGAGGTCCCGCGATAAAGTGGCGGTAATAGGTCTTGCGAAAAGCGGCGAAAAGAAGCGTGCGCGCAAGGAAAAAAGCGCGAGTGACAGGAAAAATGCGCAAGTGACGGAAAAAGCGCTAACTGGAAAAAGAAACGCACGCGTGGAAAAAGCGCGATAGAGTTTTCGGAAGCGAGAACGGACGCTGGAGTATATAATAAAAGAAAATACTCGTCGGACGGCGCCTCTCCCTGAGAAGACGAATCGGCCACGCTCGACGTAAAAAGGCGAAATTCGTGCGAAAAATCGCGAAAAAATGTCGTGACAAAGGTCAAGAACGAAAGGCGTCGTCTCTGCGAATCGAACGGCAAAGAAGGGATCAAACGGAACGGCGCCTGGTTCGGATCTCCGGAACTGCACGACGAAAGAAAGAGGGATCGTAGGCGTTAGCGTTGGTGGCGTTATAAAATTTATTAAAAACAATTTTTTTTAGCTTAGTCGTCGCTCCGAGCAACATGCGTGACGAGCTCCTAGCTACATGCGCAAAATAGACCGTCGGTCGGAAGACCTTGTACCTCTTCATCTTTCGGTCGGAGGACTCTTTCTAGAGCACGTAGTTTCTACTAAAGTAGGATTTTAATCTTTTTTTTCTAGCTTAATGGCAGCTCCGAGCAACACGTAAGACGAGCACAGAGCGCAGGTGGCCGACCGAAGGAGGAAGCAAAAACCCAAAAAAGTAGGATAAAAAAGGGAAAAAGGAACGGGTAAAGACTTAGGGAAGAAGATAAAAGGCCGCTAAGCGACCGTACAGCCGGTTGACACTCGCGACAAGTGGTCGCATTAAAAATTGCGCGCGCACAGAAAAGTCGCGAAGGCCTACTAAAAATAAGAAAAGAGTCATACGAGGCGCGAAAGAGGAGGAAAAAGAACGCGGCCGTACGAAACGGAAATTTCTTTTTCGACCGGTACAAGCTCTTCCGAAGAGAAAATATGCCCCGCCGCAACGAAAAAAGGTCCCGCAAGAGCCTTCATACCGCTTGGAGGTCAGTTCCCGATAAAACAGAACGTCCATTCCATACTCGAACCTTGTACCGGAAAAAACTGCCCTGGTGTTGGTACAAGAACTCTCGAATTTGAACAGAGATACTGTTTCTTCACGTAGCAGCCCACTATTTTTAAGTTCAACTTAGGACAAATTTAAAAATTTAGACAATGCCAACAATTTCCAACTCCAAAACAACCAAAAAGTTGTAGTTTATTATTTTTTCTTTACTTTATTAATTTTTATTTACTTTGTTATAAAAAAATATATTCTGTGTCCTGTAAATATGTTCTGTGGTTTTTGTGTGTGGACTTTGGCATTATTGTTTTCAGCGTTTCTGTTTTGTTGTGCCTGTTTTCGGTGTTTTGTTTCGGGTTTTTGACTTTTTTACTGCGTTTTTGGCGGTAAGTTTCTGATTTCTTTTTTTAGTTTAAAACTGAAACTTTTAACAAACCATCTGAAACAAACTGAAAACAATATACAAAAAATTCAAAATTTTTGAAAAAGGGGCTGGCGTACTATACTGTTTTCGCGATTTCACGGTTATTATTAAGTTTAGAACATTTTTAGCAAAACACTCAAAACAAATTGAAAACAACATATATACAATTAATTTTTTAATTTAAAAAAGGAGCAAACTTCACGGACATTGGTGTTTCTGTGTTTCATTGTGTTTGTTTTTCAGTGTTTTTGTTTTTCAGTGTTTTTGTTTTTCAGTGTTTTTGCATTCAGCATTTTGACTTTGACGTTACTGTTTTCGGCGATTTTGTTTCCGTGTTTCTGTTTTTTAGTGATTTTGTTTTCGGTGTTTTGGTTTTTCAGCGTTTTTGTTTTCAGTAATTTGACTTTGACGTTACTGTTTTCGGCGTTTTTGTTTCCGTGTTTCTGTTTTTGATACTTTCGTTTTTTATTTTTGTTTTCGGCGTTTTAACTTTGGTGTTTTGTTTTCAGTGCTTTTGTTATCGATGTTTTTGTTTTTCAGTGTTTTTGTTTTCAGCAACTTGACTTTGACGTTACTGTTTTCGAGGTTTTTATTTCCGTGTTTCGGTTTTTCGGTGTTTTTGCTTCGGTGTTTTTATTTTCGACGTTTAACATGCTATCAAACTCTTGATATCAAACCCTATGGTTAGATTGGAACTCTTACGCCTAGTGATGTCTAAAGGTTCTGGTTTGAATTCTACTGCAGGTTGACTGTTTTTACAAATTCAATAAAAAATTAAATATTGCAAAACAAAACCGCAGTACGAAACCAAGCTACAGCGTTGGATTTCGATTAATTCAAAGAAAGTACAGTTTTATGATTAGGTGTGTGTATGCTCAAAGGGGGGGGGGTAAATAATATATTGCATAAATCTCAAAAAAATTAAAAATGTATTTTGCATAATTTTTAATCTTTAATGTTTTGCCTCTCAATATAAAGGCACAGTGGAAGTACCTTCTGTTCTCTGCAGTTTACAGTAAATTGAAAATTTCAGAATATGTGATTAACCGTTGCTATGACAACGTCAACTTGTTATTCTCTATTATTCTATGAAAGTTATCAGTTTTTCGGCAAGCGGCAACAGATGGAAATCAAATATACGATCCTATGTGAGTTCTTCGCATGAGTTTAATGGGCGAATAATAATAATCAGAGAATGGTTGCAGCTCTAACTTTTACAGACCGGTGGGTCTGGGGGGTATGGAATACTCTTCACTTAGATGTAACCGATGGGGTATACAAATGTTTAATTGTACAACTACCTTTGTTTTATTATTTTATTTTATCTAACGGGAAGGGGAGGGGGTTAAAGCAGTAAGCAGTACAATATGGGATATTTTCATAATTTTCTTTTTAAGAAGTAAAAAAAAGTTTTTAGAATTCATAAGCTATGAATCAAAAATCGAAAATGGAGAGCATGCACCTACGTGAACGGCATAAAAAAAATAACATCAGATTATGCACATTTCCCAAGTCGGTTATAGCAGTCGCAAATTCTCAAAAACGATAAACTTTTTTTTCAAAGCCAAATCGTCGCAAATTATCAGCTACGAGTTTGTATCACAATATGGTACTGTCTTCGGTTTTTTGTTGCTTTTCATATCGTAGAATATAATTATGACAAATGAATGTTAATTAAGTAAATTAAAAAATAATTAACTATGTAATACTAAAACAAGTAATTAATTACAGCAAATATTCAAGTAATTGAAATTTTTAGTATAATTAACTTTGAATTAGTGCATCACATTTTATTTCAAATGTTCCACTTCTTTAAAAAGCATTCGTAAGAAACAAATGGAGGCTCTACGTTTTGTTATTTTCAAACCTTTGGTAAAGGAAACAATTTTCAAATATTGTAAAGCAATAAACTTGTAATGCAAGCAGCCCCATTCACATTTGTGCATGGAAGTTGCAATTTTTGGGGTGGAAAAGTAAGAAAATTTATTGTATATTATTAGTAAGAAATTGTAGCATTCCAAAACGTCGAAAACAAAAACGCCGAAAACCAAAAATGCCAAAACCAAAAACGTCAAAGTCACAATGGCAAAAACAAAAACGCTGCAAAACAATAACGGAAAAATTAAAATGTCGAAAACAAAAAAACACCGATTTTTAAAAACAAAAGAACAGAGTATGAACAAATTCAGAATATAACAATATATCAACGGCTAATAACCAACCACAGAACGCAAAAAGTATTGCGATGTTTTTGGTTTTTCGGTGTTTTAACTTCAGTGTTTTGTTTTCGGTGTTTTGACATGAAATCGTAAAAGGTATTTCCACCTAAATAATTAATACCAATAAAGCCGCTTTAAGCATGGTTAATTAGATTCTAGAGTTTTGTAATACATTTATTTTTTGTAATATTTGCAACGTACAATTTGTGGCTTGGCGGACGTCATTCAAAAATATTTCTAATTTTTTTGTATTTTGAAGTTTTAATTTAAATTAAAATAACTTATAAATGCGCAATATTATGTTATGTTAGCTAGTACACGCATATTATTGCTGCGACATTGCTAGTTTATTATTTTAATTAACAATGACAGTAACATTGTTAACTCCTCACGTACTGTAATGATGTAATTATTTTGGAAAAAAGTTGCAATTTTCTCATCCTGGGAAATATCGGTTTTCGTGGAGCTGTTATTTGTGTTGTAATTTAATCCTGTATTAAATCAGCAAGGAACAACATTGTTTCTTGCCAGACCTCCATAAACATTATTTAATTTTTATAATCACAAGTTAGCATAAACAAAATTACTCCCTGGGGCAAGGTAATTAAATAAAAATCTGATTTAATTTGTTCATTTTATTTTGATGTCCTTATTTACTTGAACAGTACAATTGTGTATATTTTTTCTCGAGTTCGGAAACTTTTACTGTTTTTAGCAACACATATGCTGTAGTTGGAATCGATAACCCACCTACACACCAATGCAGTATTTAAAAGGATCGAAAGGACGACGACAGGAGATAGGTACTTCGGAGTTGGCTATGATCTCATTTGAATGCTCCTGAATATGCGGAAACGAAACGTAAAATGTTTACAATGGTCAAAGATGTCAGCATTCTCATTCTAAAAGCTTTGTCCAATAGGATAAGCGATAATATCTCAAATAACATAGTAGATTGGTTGCACTATAAAATTTGAGGTTAAATTAAGCAACAGAATTGATGTGTTTGAAAACCGATAACGGTTTTGTTTTCGTTTGGCAGATTTATCCATTTTATCCTGAATTAATTATCAAATGTCGACCATGAGTTTGCACAGAGGCGCCATTACTTTTATAGCACCTCATACATATATTTCGAAGAAACATAAAATTTAACCCGACGTTAAAAATACCTCTCGAATTTCCAATAAATTTCGAAATGAAAAATTTGAAAATGGATGTGTGTAAGTTTTAAAGAACTTGATATTTAAACAGTAGAAGTAATTACACGTTTTGCATGGAATTATTTAGTTAAATTGGTTAATTATATTTATGTTCGGATCAAACAAATTGTTTACGTAGGATCTAAGAAGATTGTATTATAAGCTTCTTTGAAATTCTATTTCAAGGACTACAGTCCTTCATACAAATTTCAAATGTTCTTTTCCGCATCTAAAATCCTGTAGTTATTGAAGTTGAAATATTTCACTTAGCTTATTTTAAATAAAAAAATTATTGCTGAAATGGATTTTGTAAAAATTGTTTTCTAAATTAAATTAAAATTGATTTAAGGGAAATGTTTGCATGAATAAAATATAAGAATACATCTGCACGTGGTGAAGAACAAGTTAGTCGAGAAAACCTTAGCTTTCCTTTTTGAAATGCACAAAGAAACGGCGAAATGGAAATTATTTACACATGGAAAGATAAATTAAATTTCAACATTTAAACATTAGCAGCATTTGCCAAGCATTATTTCTTCACACCTTTCGTAAATAACATTTAATTTGCCCTAAAGATAAGCATAATAATTAACGTTTAAATATCAAGTGTAATTTGTTAAATTACAAGAATGCGAGTGCAATAAAAATTTGTATGTTAATGAAAATGAAGAGCTACTACATGTAAATTAGAATAATTTCGAAGTGGAGTTGAAAAGCTATGTACGAACCACAATATAAATTTACACCCAGCAACATTTCCTTCCACACACAGCAACTTTATACTACTCGTATATTTACATAAGGACCAAACAAGGAAATCTGAAACATAAATTTCCACTTATGTAAAAAAGATGTCCTTTTTCAACTTTTTAATTACCACGAAATTTATTCCAAGCAGCACATCAAAGCTAAATTTTGCATATTTCAAATTTATATAATATTAACAATATTTCATTAATCATGAAAAGTTCAATACAAAGCTCTTTAAGCCATAAACCAATCAATAAATTATTTTTAATGACTTTAAAACTTGGCGTTCTGAAGATCTTATTAATATTAATTGTATCAGCAATTTTCTTCAAGGACTCTTCTTAAAATTACATAGTATAAAATCAAGCGTCCACCAAATGGTCCTTTTTGTTCATATTTTACTGCTTTCTCTTTATACATATTTATTATAACTAAATCCATTGTTAACAGTTGTTATTAAGAATCAATGGTTTTATTGTTGCTCCGATTGGAGGTTTCTTCATGATCTCCTTCTTTAAAAAAACTATTAAAAAGTTACATAATTGTGCATTATTTCTGCACAATTTTCGTATACATTGCTAGCTAACATTCAGGTCAATTATGTATCACAAAGTTATTTTAAAGGTAACTGTTATGAATAACATAGGTTTACGTCAAACCGGTGACACTTTAAAAGTTAAGAAAACTTCATCATGTTATGATCTTTATAATAAAGGTTTTTAACCTTTAAAGTGTCACCAGTTTGACGTAAACCTTATGTTATTTCGCAATGGTTACCTTTAAAATAACTTTTGTGATACATAATAGACCTGATTGTGTAAAAAATGCAAAACTTTATGTCAAGGCTTTTGTTCTGGTGAACAACCCAATTGTGGGTGTAAAATCCAATTTTAGACCTAGAGGGAGGTTGGTGCAGTCCGCCATCTTGGATTAAAGGTTCAAAAACTTTACTACCTTTACTTATTTGAAGTATCTTGATAGGTTCAGATGTGCCTGTTACCTTATTTTATTGTTAATGATGACATTTTTTAACATATAAAGACTACCGGCTTTACATGCTTTCCGAAGCGTAGAGACGGCCATAACATGCCCGAATTCGAACTGAGCGCCTTAGCGTTAGCAGTTGATCGCGCTAACGATCAACTCAGGCCAATGATCTTCTCTATCCCTTTTTTTAATTGGACGAAATGATATTTAATAGGGTATCTGGGGTAGGTTTTTGAATTGGTATTGGAGTGAGCTTATTTGTACCAAGTTTTCCGCTCCAGCCGGATGGATTATTTTGGATTCCACACTATTTTTGAACTTGGTGGTAGATCCTAAACGCATGGTACCGTGCAGCATCTTTTGTTGCTGGTAGAGATGCTAGGTTAAATTTGCTTTGTCTGTGTTTTCTCTGTTGCTATCATACAAGCAACGAGAATTTCTGCTCGGTTTCTCGAAAGCGTGCTGTGGTTTGGCATTCTGATTTCTTAATATCCTAATGATAGCATAGAGTTTTTTGTTTTTAAACAATTAAAAAGTTTTGTTTTTCCTTGGTCGAATATGAAAGATGTCGTGTCATAGCCATTAATCGCACGTAGAAGCAGAATATTTTTGACTGCTTGTACACTCTTTCGACAGTACGCGACAACTTGGCGACGTCAACTCGATGATGGTCAACTCGGCGACCGGTAAACTATAATAACTAATATGTTTTAATTAATTATAATTTTTTTGAAAATATCGTTTTACAATACCAAACAATATTTGGTACATCCCATACATGTACCTTTTAGTTCTTGAAATTTAAAATTCATGATAGCTTTCTAAAAACATTAAAAGGAGCACTAACGAGAGTGGCCAAACCTGTAGTCGACAGACTGCGCGATAAAATTATAGATATTTAAAAAAAATATGAAATTCCAATTCAACATGTGATTCCATCTGTTTGGTATCGACTCTAAAAAGATGTAAAAACGAACTCTAACCTACAGCTGATCCACCTTTTCGGACAAATTCCACCTATTTGGTACAAACTCTGAATCAATAACTTGCCAACTCGCGGATTTTCATGATTTTTAAAGTGAATTATGAAAGATTACATATATTATACTGGGAGGAATTCATAATTACCCCCCCTCCCAGATTCTCGGTCGCTGCTTTATTTCCCTTGTGCTAAAAACTTTTACTATTAATCGGTTAATACTGATGACCATAAGTTTGCAAATTTACCTATCACAGTTTGAATGTTTTGGAGGGTGCATGATTATGATGATATCTTCAATTTATTTTAATAAACAATGAACTGTACAAACCGGTGGGTCTGGGGTGTGGAACACCTTCCAGCACCTCACTGTTGAAGGGCAAAACATTCAATGTTGACAGATTATGAGTAGGGTCTATTATAGAGCTTTGAATTTCTTGAAAACGATGACATATTATTCTGGGGAGAATTCATAATCCTTTCTCCCCAGATTCTGGGTTACTGCTTTATATTCCTTGTGCTAAAAACTTTTATTATTAATCGCTTAATACTGAAGACCATAAATTTGCAAATTTATCCATCACAGTTTGAGTGTACCTGGGGGGTGCTCCATACTCCCCAGACCCCCGGTCTCTAAACCTTTGGTTTATAATTTGGGCTAATTGGGATATTAGTAACTTAGGGTGACTTGTTAAAGTTAGAATTAATTAGTTTTTCTAGAGATTTTTTCTAGATTGATTATGACGATATGTTTAAGTTATTTGTAATAAAAATAAACTGTACAAACCGGGGGGTCTGGGGGGTGTGGAACACCCTCCAGTGCCTCACTGAACGGCAAAACATGCAATGTTTACAGATTATAAGTAGGGTTTATTACAGGGCTTTGGTTTTCTTGAGGGCGATGGTATATTATCCTGGAGGGAATTCATAACCTTCCCTCTCTCCAGATTCTGGGTCACTGCATTATATTTCTTGTGTTAAAACTTTCATTATTAAGCTCTTAATATTGAAGACCATAAGTTTGCAAATTTATCCATCACAGTTTGAGTGTTCCTGGGGTGCTCCACATCCCCAGACTCCCCGGTCACTAAACTTTGGTTTTAATTTGGACTAATTGGGTAATTGGGATATTAGTTGCTTGAGTGTGACTTGTTAAAGTTAGGATTAATTAGTGTTTCTAGAGATTTTTCTTGATTGGTTATGCGATATCTTTAATTTATTTCTAATAAAAATAAATTGTGCAAACCGGGGGTCTGGGGTGTGAAACACCCTCCATAGCTTCACTGTAGAAAAGCAAAACATGCAATGTTTACAGATTATGGATAGGGTTTATTACAGGGCTTTGGTTTCTTTGAGGGCGATGGTATATTATCCTGAAGGGTATTCATATTCCTCCTCTCTCCTGATTCTGGGTCACTGCATTATATTTCTTGTGTTAAAACATTCATTATTCTTCTTCTTCTTTCGGTGCCTATCTGTATCCGGATGTTGGAGTCAACTTAGCTGAAGCCAAGCTGACATTACTAGGAATATAATTAATGGGGTGGTTTCCGTTGCCTTCCCCATGGTCCACAGATTGATATTGGACCTTTGATCACAGCAGTGTAACCGACTCGACTAGGAATCGAACCATGGTCTACCGCTTTAAAGTCGGCCGGTGTATGCTTTACGCTACACTGCTGGTGTATTAAGTTTCATTATTAAGCGCTTAATATTGAAGACCATAAGTTTTCAAATGTATCCATCACAGTTTGAGGTACCTGGGGTGCTCCACACCCCAGACCCCCGGTCTCTAAAACTTTGGTTTATAATTTGGGCTGATTGGGATATTAGTTACTTGAGTGTGACTTGTTAAAGTTAGGATTAATTAGTTTTTCTAGAGATTTTTTCTTGATCGGTTATGCTGATATCTTCAATTTATTTCTAATAAAAAATAAACTGTACAAACCGGGGGGTCTGGGGGGTGTGGAACACCCTCCAGTGCCTCACTGTGAAAAGGCAAAACATGCAATGTTTACAGATTATGAGTAGGGTTTATTACAGTGCTTTGGTTTTCTTGAGGGCGATGGTATATTATCCTGGGGAATTCATATTCCTCTCTCCCCCCAAATTCTCGATCACTGCTTTATATTCTTTGTGCTAAAACTTTGAAAGACAAAACATTTTTTGAGAACGATAACATTCGTCCTGTGCACATCAAAAAAAAAAATTGCGGTTGGACCACAAATTTTGAAAAAAATTAACCTTAAAAATCCAAGATTTACGGATAGTTTTGTTAGTCAAAATTGACCCTTCGGTTCCCTCCGCTACGGGCCGTTTTACTAACTAATCCTATCTCCATAGACCGGTCCTACTCGGAAAATTGAAGATGTTAACCGCACAGATAGCAGGAAGTGATTACTGGTTGTGAGTGTCGACCCACCTACAACTCACGCACTAGCGATAGAATGGTTTTAATTATACATTACACTTACATGTGTTTTTTATGGGAACAGATTAATTTCAAATTTAAATCGTGGGCTTATTAAAGGATCTACCAAAATCTGTATTACCTTAAAGGGCTTGTATTTTAATGCTCTTTCGTTTGGTGATGCTATTTTATAGTAAAAAAAGTATATTCTAATTCGTGTTTTCTGACTTGATCCGAATATTTTCATAGAAGGGAAATAGAAAAATTTATTTCTAGATTATTTCTTAGATTATAATAGTCGCCGAGGTTGCCAATTGACTATCGCCGAGTTGACCGTAGCCGATTTGATCAGGATCAGGATATGATGAGGTATTCTTAAAGGATGCTAGTGCTAAGGCACTAGAGGGTGTTTCATATCCCCAGACCTTCCAGTACTCCTTAAAATAAATGCTTAAAAATTAAGTACAAATGTTTATAATACCGTTTTAGTTGTCTTGAAAGCGATGATAAATGCTGGAGCGTAATTCCCCGCGTACATTTATAAGAGCACTGAAGAGTTCGGCATTCCTTTGCTAAGGCACTGGAGGGTGTTCCACACCCCAGACCCCCCGGTTTAGACAGTTTGCTTTCGTTAAAATTAAATTAAAGATTTCAGCATGTCTACTTGTTGCTAATTTTGAACAACTTCAGATATGTTGTGAATCTTTCTTTAATTCACTTCTGATAAAACTGCGCTGACCAAACCGGGGGGTCTGGGGGGTGTGGAACATCCTCCAGTGCATTAATCAACAGAATGCAGAAGGTTAAATGTTTAAAATTTAAGTAGAAGCTTTATGATATTGTTTTATTCGTCTTGGAAACAATGATAAATGCTGGGGGATATTCCCCCCCCCAGAAAGACAGTTTTGACCTAATAGTTAGAGCGATCAACTACTGATACAAAGGTACCCGGTTCGATCCCGGGAGGAGTCTAGAAAGGAAATTTTTTGGACTTTTTCATCTATGATCGTCTCCTTAGTTGATGACTGCCAGCATTAACAATGAAAAGGGTTACAGGCACATTCCCCAACTCAGACTTAGCAACCGTAGGGTCCTAATGCTTAGACCTTTCTCTTAGAGAAAGAGGCTGAAGTCCAGCAGTGGGCGGGAAAGGGCTGACGAAAGAATTCCCCCCAGATCGATATTTTGGTTTATATTTATAAGAAATGAATAAATTCATTCAATGTAACTGCTTGGCCGTTGATAATTTTAAAAAACTTTAAATATTATTTCGACACCTGCAATCCCCTCTCGATGAAACTGCACTGCCTAAATAGGGGGACAGGGGATCTCTCAAGGTTAAAAATTTGAGTTTTTCATCGGGAGTCGGAACTAAATAACACATATCAAAATCGTTTCTACCCCACTTTTTGTAGGGCAAAGGTCTTTTTTAATCCCTATTGATTGGACCATTAAAAGTTACCCGTTTTTTGTTCTTTGATTGCTAAAATATAAAACTACAACATATCTATAATGATTTGAAACGTTTCGGTAGAAGCAATCTTCAAAAAAATGTATTTTCTTTTTTTCCTAAAATAAATTTATGGCAAACTTTTAAGGTTATAACACAAAAAAATATAATACTAAAATACAAAAACCTTTCTATTAATAAAAGATGTCGGAAAAAATCTCAAAATTGAAAAAAGTAACTTTGGTCTATCCAGCAATAACCCATAAATATAAAATGTTAGACTTTTAAATGTAAATGTTTTTAATCTAAAATCACAAATAGACTAAACAATTAAAATATGTTAGAAGTAATTAATTAAAATTAATTAGAATATGATGACATAAATGTATGACAATTTGAATGACGTTTCGAATAAAATAAATATTAATATGAAATATAGATTAGGTTAGAATAGAATAAAATTTTAAAATGTGTAAAAGAAGTAAACAAATTGGGTTTAAGATCTGAACAAATTGGGGATTCTAAGGTTGAGGCTTATATTTTAAACACAATTTTCCAGGTATAAAAATTTGAATTTTTTTACAACCGCGGGATTAAAAAAGAGCACAATTTGGGTTTAAAAAATACACAATTTTAAGTTGGGTGGAAATATCGCAAACAATTTTTTTCTGTGCAAACCTTAACTCTCAATTTGGCTAAAGCCAAGATGACTTAGTAGGAAAATATAATTTCTCACTTGAATTCATGATAAAGCGGTTTATTATTATCATTGATATATTTGGCAAACTGCATGGGAGCTGTATAATGTTCAGCATTTATTATGTATAAACACATCAAAGGAAAACGATTGTTCAATATATTCTATGTATGTATTTCGATCCTGTTTTAATTTACAAACTAAATTAAATTTTATTTGCTAATTTTGGCTTTGTTGTAAATGTTAATAAAATATTTGTGGAATCAATACAATTTTTGTAATTGGCAGTTTTTACCTGCGTTTACTTGTACCTTTTTATCAGTGATGTTATTTATTAAAATGCAAAATTTAGTTTTAATCCATTTTAAATTAATTCAATGGGTTTTAATTAAAACTTTCGGTCGAAAACATTTTAAATTATTAACGAGTACTACAGTAGTTACCACTTTAAATTTATAAATTAAATTAACGGTGTAGTAATTTAATAAATTTAGCTGGAAAAGTCCTGTGTGAATTTTGTCCCTCGAAAAAAAAGGATACAAATTTTCCACAAGACAGGAACAATGAATGAAATTAATTGTAATAATTATGGTGTAATTTTCAAATAAAGTAATTTCAATTTATAAAGTTAACAATAACAGAGGAAATTTATAAGGTGTAATTAAAATTTTCAATTAATTTTGCATTTTCTCTCAAGACTCGAGAACGATTATGTCGGTATCCTATTTTACGCTGCTGTTGGCTGTTACAAGTGAAACGAGTTTAATACACCTACCACTTTACCACTAAATTCTACAAACTTTCAACTTCTGCATTTTATTATTTCGAATGTATTTAGTTTTTATTGCTCAATTCTAATTGCAATATGTTGTGCGATTTAAACTCACAGAAAATTCGACTAATTTCGAGAAACTCACAAAGCTGTTCTTAGTCGGTTTTGTTAACTTTAGTAATCTCTCTGCAGACATTTATAAACAAATATGTGGCTTTCGTGTATTAAAGTCAGTGCACTTTTCTGGTGGTCGTGAAGAGACACATCCAAATAATTTAATTTCTGTACTAATTTTAAGCCCAGAAAAGTCGGACGGAAGAGTGCGGCTATTCAACAAATAACAGTGAGACAAAGACATAATATTTTTTATGAACGTAAAGATTCCTGTTCAACTATTAAAAAATTTGCATAAAAATAAGCAGTAATCATTCATCCAAAAAGACATTTAGATTAAAAAATTAGTTTTCGATAGGTTTGACTGTCATCCAAAAATCTTGAATGAAGATATTTAAAGGCGCAATAAATATTGGAGAGCTTCAGGTTTACATTTTCAAGACTTTAACTTTCCTTGTAGTTTTCACAGCCTTAATTCATTTAATTAAAACCATAAATTCATCAAACAGTATCTAATTCGAATTTTACTGCATGTTTTACAACAAGTGGTTTGGACTTTTCGATTTAGTTTACTTACACTTCCCTTAACTTTATTTTTAGTAGGTATATCAATGGATCAGTTGAAATGAGCTCTGAGAAAGTTATAAATTTAATAAATTTTAAAGTTGTTGATTTTTAACAGCACTGAAGATGTGAGAAAGTCGTTATAAGTTTGGTTTGAGGCTAAAACACAAACAAAGCGCAATGCGGTCGTAGGTACAAATAACAGAAAATGAATCGTTACCATAATGCGATGATTTCATGACTGCACGAAACAAAAACATGTTGCTGTTTTTGTATCAGCATATTATAAACTTCAAACTAAATTTTGTGACAATCTACTAAATTTGGACAGCTGTTTGGCTTTGTCTAGACTCGGAAGCAAGAAATTTGATAATTTACATGCTAGATTATATTTTAACCTTAATGTTGCTGTCAATTTAATATATAAAAGAGAATTAACCAATTTTGTTTGATTTAAATTAACAAAGTGATGTGACATGAGTGATGGATTTATATAATTACAGGGCCTAGTGAGACTTCACCGTGAGTCTCTAATTAATAATCAGATACCAATTAAAGTTAGGGCGTAATTACGTATGATGTACGAAGGGACGATAAGGTGGAAATCACATAATCGTCAACTGAAATTAGTCCACTTACCCAAATGTCGTATACATTCGAAAAACGTTTAATAGTATATTGTGATATAAGTGCGTAAAGTGCGCAATTTCCACGCTAACTACGGCGATAGCGAGTGAAATTAACGAAGAAAAACTCACTATTCTCTGAATTTATAGACCAAAACGTAGAACAAAAATAAATATTTTTAAAGGCAAAGAAATTTTGAATTAAATACAACTCCCAGTATCGGGATATAGAACATTAAACAAAAGTTTAATATGTGTCAAAATTTTGAGGTTAATTTTAGGTTGGCAGACTTGTATTCCAAATATCCTAATGAGCACTTACAAAAATCATATGGTATTAGACGGAATAGATCAATAAAATGGAAAATTTAATTTACATTTTCTTTGACAGTCTGAGTCTGAGGAGAACAATTTTACATTTTTCGCATCAGATAAGTTCGAAACCGCACTCATTAAGTTAGGTTAATTAGGTTAACATATTACTTTTAAATTTTTTTGTTTAATGTTAATGTTAAATTCCTAATTTTTGTAAAGACGGCCCTGCAACACTAGCAAGGGCAGCTTTTGTTGGGATAATCTTGAAGTAAACTGGCAGGCCTAACCCCCGGTCACAGAAAGTTTTGAGGGGTTTGGAATATTCAAGAGAGCCTGTCATTTAAAAAATTTTTTTTTACAGTTTAAATAAATAAAAAAAAATTTATGAATTTTCAAAACGAGAAAATACGAAAGAATTTATGGATTACTCCTCCGGCACTGGTTTCGCTCTCCACGGCCCTGTGAACTGTCAAGAACAAAACAATCACCTATTTTGAAGTGGTGGGGGCTCTCTTTTCTTTTTCACCCAAACCTACAATTTTAGGGAAGTTGACTTTAGATTGTGATGATTCTCCTGGGAGGTTTGAGAGGAAATTCTAATAATAATTCAAAAAATTAAAGTTACACTATCTATACAAATAAGGGGGCCCTGTTGATTTTTGTAAAAGTGATACTTTAATGGCAGAGCTGGAGGTTTTTATAACTGAGGGAGTAGTTGAAAATACACTGAACACCGAAAAGGAAATGCGTTTCCACTTTCCAAGGAAATAATTTGCACTTAAAGCTCAGCCAAGTTGTTACTTTTCCGTTGTTTTGCTGAATTATAATTTTTTTTCTTTAAAAATCTTTAAAAACTTTTTCAAGATTTCGGCAAATCTGTTATCTTTTTTCTTTCTGTTGTTAGACAATTTCACTTCCCACTCCTTAGCTAGAGGGGTAACTAGAGCCAGACCCCACCCCTCCCAGGTACTTTCGGCACCATAAATTCAGTTTTCAGTCAAAGAACTCAAGAAAGAACAGATCTCATTCCTATTTAACCAGAAATAACAATTTATTGGACTGCAATTAGGCGAAATTGTAAGTAATTTAAAAATTTCTTCCAACCTGAATGGGACCCACTTTTTCGTACGCTAGGTATTTGATTTTTTTTTGGTTGTAAACTCAAAAAAAGGAGATTTTTTAATTTTTAATTATTTTAAAACCGTAATAATTCTATAGTAAATTTAAATTTAATTACTCAAAAATCTTTTAAAGTCATCGATTACAAATATAAAGTTATATTTATAAATATACAAAATGGCGGCTATAAAATGGTCAAATTTATTGTAAAAATTATGCAATAGTATAAAATATTTAATTCGAAATTAAAATATGATAGCTCTGCAGTCTTTGTCATCTATAATTATTATATTTAATTTTAAAAAATTTTAAATACAAAATGGCGGCGTAGAAATGGCTAAACTTAAAATGGCTAAATTTCAATTAAAATTTATGCAATGGTATGCAAATTTGTAATTAAAAATTTAAATATTATAGAGTTGCGGTATTTGTGTTCCACAATTATTATTTTAATATTAAAAATTTTAAATACAAAATGGCGGCGTGAAAATGGCTCAATTTAAGACAAAAATAACGCCAAGTTTTTTAAATACTTACAAATATTTAGTGCTACAATTGAAATATTGTAGAGCACAAGTTTTTGTACTCATCGATTATTACTTTAACTTTAAAGATTCAAAATATAAAATGACTAGCTCAAATGCAAAATGGCGGCTTAAAAATAGTGAAATGTAAGATAATATTTATGCAATAGCACATAATACCTATTTAATTTAAAATTTCAATATTGTAGCGCTGCAGTTTTTGTGGATCAGAAGTATTATTTTTATATTAAAAATTTCAAATACAAAATGGCGGCGTGAAAATGGCTCAATTTAAGATAAAAATAACGTAAAGTTATATAAATACTTGCAAATATTTAGTATTATAGTTCAAGTATTATTCAGCACAAGTTTTTGCAGTCATCTATTATTTTTTAACTTTCAAGATTCAAAATGTAAAATGGCGGCTTTAAAAGTATAAATTTAAGATAAAATTTATGCAATAGTACAAAATATTTAATTTATAATTTAAATGTTATAGCGCTACAGTATTTGTGTTCCACAATTATTATTTTAATATTAAAAATTTTAAATACAAAATGGCGGCGTGAAAATGGCTCAATTTAAGACAAAAATAACGCAAAGTTATTTAAATACTTGCAAATATTTAGTGCTACAAGTTTTTGTACTCATCGATTATTACTTTAACTTTAAAGATTCAAAATATAAAATGACTAGCTCAAATGCAAAATGGCGGCTTAAAAATAGTGAAATGTATGATAATATTTATGCAATAGAATATAATATTTGATTTAACATTTCAATATTGTAGCGCCACAGTTTTTGTAGTTCAGCATTATTATTTTTATATTAAAAATTAAAAATACAAAATGGCGGCGTTAAATGGCTGCATTAAAGATAAAAATAACTCAAAGTTGTTTAAACACTTGCAAATATTTAGTGTTACAATTCAAGTATTGTTGAGCACAAGTTTTTGCAATCATCCATTATTTTTTTAACTTTAAAGATTCAAAATGTAAAATGGCGGCTTTGAAAAATTTAAATGTAAGATAAAATTTATGCAATTGTACAAAATATTAAATTTATAATTTAAATCTTAAAGCGCTCCAGTATTTGTGATCCATAATTATTATTTTTAAGTTAAAAATTTATAAAACAAAATGGCTGTGTTAAAATGGCTGAATTTAAGATAAAAGTAACGCAAAATTCTTTACATATTTACAAATATTTAGTGTTACAATTGAAATATTGTAGAATACAGGTTTTGCACTTTATTAATTATTATTTTAACTTACAAGATTTAAACGATAAAACGGCAGACTCAAATAAAAAATGGCGGTTTTAAAATGGTTGAATTTCACATAACATTTATTAAATAGTACAAAATATTTAATTTTAAATTTATAGCGCTGCACTATTTGTAGTCCACAATTATTATTTTGATGTTAAAAATTAAAAATACAAAATGGCGGCATAAAAATAATTAAATTTAAGATAAAAACGCAAAGTTGCTTAAATACATGTAAATATTCGGTGGTTCAATTCAATAAATTTTGTAAAACACAGGTTTTACAGTTATCGATTATTATTTTAACCTACAAGCTTTAAAATATAAAACGACAGATTCAAATACAAAATGGCGGCTTTAAAATGGTTAAATTTCAGATAAAATTTATGCAATAGTATACAAACTTCCAATTTATAGTTTAAATATTTTAGCGCTGCAATATTTCTAGCCCTCAATTATTATTTTAATATTAAAAATTTTAAATACAAAATGGCGGCGTAAAAACGGCTCTATTTAAGATAAAAATAACACAAAGTTATTTATATACTTGCAAATATTTAATGCTACAATTCAAATATTGTAGAGAACATGTTTTTGTAGTTATCGATTATTACTTTAACCTTGAAGTTTTAAAATATAAAATGGCAGACTTAAATGTAAAATGGTGGCTTTGAAATAGTTAAATTTAAGATAATATTTATGCAATACTACTTACTATTTAATTTAAGATTTCAATATTGTAGCGCTGTAGTCTTTGTGGTACAGCGTTACTATTTTATATTTCAAATACAAAATGGCGGCATGAAATGGCTATATTGAAGATAAAAATAACGGAAAGCTGTTTAAATCCTTGTAAATATTTAGTCTTTAAATTTAAATATTGTAGAGCACAAGTTTTGTAGTCATCTATTATTTTTAACTTTAAAAATTCAAAATGTAAAATGGCGGATTTAAAAATTTAAATGTAAGATAAAATTTATGCAATAGTACAAAATATTTAATTTATAATTTAAATGTTATAGCGCTACAGTATTTGTGGTCCATAATTATTATTTTAAGTTAAACATTAATAAAACAAAATGGCGGCGTAAAATGGCATAATTTAAGATAAAAACACAGTTGTTTAAATACATATTCAGTGTTTCAATTCAATAAATATTGTAGAATACAGGTTTTGCAGTTATAGATTATTATTTTAACGTACAAAATTCAAAATATAAAACGACAGATTCAAATACAAAATGGCGGCTTTAAAATGATTAAATTTCAGATAAAATTTATGCAGTAGTATACAAACTTCCAATTTATAATTTAAATATTTTAGCACTGCAATAATTCTGGCCCTCAATTATTAGTGTGATATTAAAAATTTTAAATACAAAATGGCGGCTTGAAAACGACTCTATTTAAGATAAAAATAACGCAAAATTATTTATGTACTTGCAAATACTTAGTGCTACAATTCAAATATTGTAGAGCACAAGTTTTTGTGGTCATCGATTATTACTTTAACTTCAAAGATTCAAAATATAAAATGGCAGATCCAATACAAAATGGCGGCTTTAAAATGGTTAAATTTAAAATCAAAATTATATAATAGTAGCTATATATATAAATTTTCAATTTGAAATTTAAATATTATAGCGCTGCAATATTTGTGATCCACAATTCTCATTTTAAGTTAAAAATTTAAGCTACAAAATGGCGGCGTTAAAATAGCCGATTTTAGATAAAAAATAACGCAAAGTTGTTTAATTACTTGCAAATATTTACTGTTACAATTTAAATATTGTAAACACATTATTTGTATTCGTGCTACAATATTTCTAGTTCACAATTAGTTTTTTAAACTGAAAATTTTAAACACAAAATGGCGGCGTAAAAATAGCAAAATTTAAAATTACAATAACGAAAAGTTGTTTAAATACATGCAAATATTTAGTGTTACAATTAAAATATTGTAGAACACAAGTTTTTGTGGTCATCTATTATTATTTTAACTTGAAAAATTTAAGATATAAAATGAAAAACTAAAATCAAAATGACGGCATGGAAATGATTAAATTTAAGGTAGAATTTATGTGATAGCACAAAATACTTACTTTAAAATTTAAATATTATAGTGCGATAGTCTTTTTGTAGTTCATAATTATTCCTTTTTAAGTTTTAAATTTAAATTACAAAATTTGGGGCGTTAAAATGGCTGCTTTTGAGACAAAAATAACAAAAGTTGTTTAAATACTTGCAAATACTTCAAATATTGTAGACCACAGGTTTTATAGTCATGGATTTTTATTTTACATTTAAAATTTAAAATATAAAATTGCGAACATAAATACAAAATGGCGATTTCAAAATGTTTAAATTTAAAATAAAATTTATGCAATAATACAAATATTTAACTTATAATTTATATATTACAGCGCTGTTTGTGATTTACAATTATTATTTTTATATTAATAATTTAAAATACAAAAATTCAAAAATTAAAATACCAATCAGGAAAATAATTTTAAAAAAAGAGAAGAAAAAGCAGAAAATACTAAATAATAAATAACGCAAAGTTGTTTATTAAATACTTCCAAATATTTGGTTCTTCTATTTAAATATTGTAAAGGACAAGTTTTTGTAGTTATCAATAATTGTTTTAGCTTTAAAGATTCAAATGTAAAATAACACACCTAAATACAAAATGGCGGCTTAAAAATTGTTAAATTTAAGATTGAATTTATGCAATAGCACAAAATATTTAATTTAAAATTTAAATATTACCGCACTGCATTCTTTGAAATCTATAATTATTATTTTTACATTAAAAATTTTAAATACAAAATGGTGGTGTTAAAATAGTTGATTTTAAAATAAAAATAACGCAAGGTTGTTTAAATCCTGGGGAATATTTAGTACTCCAATGCAAATATTGTAGAACACAGGTTTATAGTCATAGATTATTATTTTAACTTTATTATTTTATTTATTGTTCATTTAACTTTATAATTTTAAAAAATTGAATCAAATATTATTTTAAGTTTAACGATTTAAAATATAAAATGGCGGTTCTAAAATAGTTATATTAAGATAAAATTTATGCAATAGTACACAATATTTAATTTAAAATATAAATATTATTCTTTGTGGTCTACAATTATTGTTTTTACGTTAAAAATTTAAAATACAAAATGGCGGTGTTAAAATGGGGAAATTTAAGATAAAAATAAGGCAAAAATGTTTTAATACAGGTTTTATAATCATCGATTATTATTTTAACTTTAAAGCTTCAAAATATTAAGTGACAGACTGAAATATAAAATGGCGGCTTTAAAATGGTTAAATTGCAATAAAATGCAATAGCATAAATTATTTAATTAAAATTTAAATATTGTAGCGCTGCAGTCTTTGTAGTCTATAATTTTATTTTTACGTTAAAATTTTAAAATAAAAAATGGCGGCGATAAAATGGTTGAATTTAAAATAAAATAACTCAAAGTTGTATAATTACAATTCAAATCTAAAAAATAGTTAAAAATCTTTTATGAAATAATCACAAATATTCAAATATTGTAGGAAATTATAGAAACTTTTGAAATAGTTAATTATGTTAACATTTAAAAATAAAATTGAATTTTTGCGTCAGTGGCAAAATAGGTCGGGAGTCGCTGTTTAAAATCAAGAATCAGTTTAAAAAGGTAAATGTTGTGGTTAATACTTTCTTTTTTCCTGCCAGATGGATCGGAAAATATAAAAATTTATGAACAAAAATACGCTATTTTTGGGTATAAAAAGTTACGTTTTTTATCGACTGTAGTTTTCTTAAAAAATGTCATAATATAAAGTCAACAAACAGATCAAATTAAAGATTATTTTAAAACATAGTAATGTTTTTAAGATATTTTCAGAAAATTGAGAAGCTGCAAATATAAAAAAACTAAACCATAAAAACGAAAATTTTTTGTTTCTTATTTATATCTGTGATAGTAATCTTTAAAAAAATAAAATAACTTTATTTTTGTGCGTACATAAAATGTTTTGTTCTACAATTAGTGGATTGTCATAGTTAATATTTAAAAAAAATCTAATCAAGTATCAAAGAACTATTATAATAGCTGTAACTAAGATAAATGATATTTTAATAAACTTAATTTCACTGAATTCAAAATTTTTTAAAATCAATAAATTGGAACAAAAACGTAAATTATCATATGTAATAATTACGATTACGTTATTTATTTTCTAAAAAGCTACAAGAAATGACTAAAGCATTTTTACGTTAGAATAAAATGTTTATAATTTAATCAAAAATTTCGATTTTGAAAAAGAATTAATTTTTAATAATGAATGGCGATAACTTGGTTAATTTTCACCGTAGGGAATAAATTAGAGGTAATTAAATTACCTTTTATCTTTGTATTTAATATTTCTTTGTAGGAGTTTTACCTTTTGAAAATTTGAGATTTTTCAAGTGGATAATAAAACACCAAATAATTAAAAGATCACATTTTCGCTAATTTTTGACAAAATTAAACGAAGTTTGTTATATACAAAAGAAAAGGTATCGTCTTTAGCTTCAAGCTATAAATTTAAAATTAATTAAAAATAAATTTTAATTTTATGTGAGAAAAACACATCTTGTGATTTTCTTAAATGAATACTTTAGGGGATAGCAGATTTAAAATAACTTTCTGTTTATACACCGATGCAATCCTAAAGCACAGTTTCATTCAAAAAATTTCAAACAAAATAGTCAAACTTGTATAGGGGTGAAAAAGATATTAAACAATACAAAATTTTAGAATAAAAGATTGTATAGGAGACGATGACAAATGGTAACTAACGGATGGGAAGGGAAGAATTAAGGTAAAAAAATTTCTTAATAATTAGGGTGCAAACTGATGCGGAAAACTAAAACATCAAAATAAATATTGAATCCATTGGAAATGAATAGAAAGCGCCAGTATTTGGTTTCAATCGCGTGAACAACTCTGAATGAATATAATTTGTGAACATTTAAATTTGCATTTTATAAAATTTAATATTAAAACAAAAAATTGACGGGCTGATAAATGAATAAGGGATGACAAAAACAAAGAAATTTAAAAGTGGGGAATTTTTATAAATACCAAACAAAGAAAATATAAGCCAATAAAAGTCCCATGTCCATTTTATAGTTTTCATAATAATTTTTGCATTTTACTATAGAAAATTGTCCCTATCTGGTTGAATGTGTAACTTTGTAAACAGGACACGAGGTTAAATTTAAGATCCACAATGAAATTCATGATCGTAAAGGTTTTTAAATCGTTTCAAACTATAATACTGTTTTATAGGGCTTACCAATTTCGTAAAAGAATTTTATGGTGATTCTTATCTTAAACCCAGGCTAAACTTAGATAATGAAATTTGCATAAAAACTCGATCTTCTTATTATTTTGCAGCCGTACAAGATTTTTAATATTCGAATTAAATTTAATGTTGGCAAAAATAAATTAGCCTGATAAAAAGAAACTGGATCGCATAAAACAATTCGTTTATGCATTGTATAACAAGGTAATGGTGCACCTGAATATTACAGTACTGGAATATTAGTTTCTTTATTGCATAAAATTTGAAGCAACAATAAAGTTTTAAGGGTTTTCTACAAATGCAATTTTTATCAAGTGTGCAATAATCATGCAAAATATCTCACGTACCTGCATTGCATAATATCACTTACAGCAGTAAAATATTATAATAATAAAATTAATTTTTCGACTTTCTTGCTTTCTTGACTTCCAGGATAGAAATACAATAAATTTTCCATTTTTGTATTCCCCGATGTGCCATTCCAGAATTCACGAGCTACTAACTGGAAAATCTAATTTGAAATATGTAATGCAAATATGTTATTAACAACTTGAGAAAGTTTCAAACTTAATACTATTAAAGATGAGTACGTATTATTTGTTACTCTCAACCAGTGATTCTCAACCTTTTCCCCTGCTACCCAAAAATATACAATAATTATATTGTAATTCGGTCAGTGCAACCGCAGCTGCGTTGCTGCATTCGTCAAATTACGATCTTTGTAATAATAATTTAATAGTGAAAATTAAGCATTTCTTGAACATCGCGACCGAAAGGTTGGAAACAACTGCTTAATCTAAATTCAAAATTAAATTTTCAATTAATGTTAAAATTCCAGCCATCTCACTTAATTTTTAGTAGGAATATTTTAGCACTTCATTGGAACGTAACTGAGATTTTAATAATCAAATTCAATATTTCATGAAACCATGAATTGGAAATTATTTTCCCAAACTACCTTTTCATTATCGGCGCCGTTGAATAATATTTACTTAACTCGTAACCGCTTTTTAGAGTAATGGGAATTATCTAGTTAACGTAAAATATAAGTTTAAATTTGTAAACTAACAATTTAGTTTTCCAGGAGATTATACAACTTTTATATGCAACATTAATAACATAATTACAAGAAATTATGTTCATGCCGCCATGAAATTAATTATTCACTTTGCTGGGCTTTGTTAAAATATAATGAAAACTAAGCCATTAAAAACTTACACTCCGCAAATAGAGGATGCTCCAAAAAAGATAATCAATTTTAATATCTCTTGCGGTGGTTTTCGCACTTCAGTCACACACAATTCACACAATTTATGTTATTGTAACCAAAAAGTTGATCAAACATTAAATTTAAAAATTACAACACATTTGGCACTTACGAGATTTTCTAATTTTCGAAAAAAAAATCAAATGAAAATAAAATTGTACGAGTTAAAGTAATTTCTCCCTTTATTGTGTTTTTGTTCGGTGCAATTTTTTAAATAAATTTAAAGCTGGCATTTGTAGCGGCATATCCGTTTAAATTTAAATTTATGGAAAACAAGCGAATTCGACGTGAATTTTATGATATTTAAATTTTAATGCATTTGATATTCGCCAATAATTTTCTTCGAATTTATTACAACTTTCTTTCAAAAGGTTACCTACAAAAGGAGGTTTACTTACAAAATAAAAGAATTTTGTTGCACAGAGTAAGTTCACTTAAACTGCCCAAACAACGAAATGGCTAAACAAAGTAAAAAAGTGCGAAACTTGAACAAAATTTAAGATTTTGGTGGAGTGCTTGGTGGAGCCATAAATCAGTATAATTCAAAGCTGACAATGAAATATAAGTACGAAGTTACAGATCTAAATCAGTAGATCTTTATTAAATCGATTCTGTGAATTGAAATCGATTCCATTGCATATACAAGATTTAATCTTTAATCTTTTAAAGATCTTTAATAAGAACTAATTCATTAATATCATTAATAAAGAGTCAACCGCTAGAGGAAATCGTGTACAATTAATATCACACTTTAGGTACTTCATCATAATTCACCATACTTCATCGTACTTCAAATACTTCAGCAGTAATTCATCGTACTTCATCAATAATATACGGCACTTCACTTACTTCATTGATACTTCATTGTATTTCACGTACTTCATCGGTATTTCAGAGACTTCAGCCCCGGATTGAGTAGTTTATTTTTTATCAGAAGTAAACTGAAGATCTCACGTTGCGGACGCACTGGAGGGTGTTCCACACCCCCCAGACCCCCGGATTGAATAGTTTATATTTTATTAGAAATAAACTGAAGATCTCCGTTGCAGAGGTACTGAAATGTATCCCTCCCCGGATTGGGTAGTTTATTTTTTATCAGAAGTAAACTGAAGATCTCACGTTGCGGACGCACTGGAGGGTGTTCCACACCCCCCAGACTCCCGGATTGAGTAGTTTATAATTTATCAGAAATAAACTAAAGATCTCCCGTTGCAGAGGTACTGAAGGGTATCCTCCCCGGATTGGGTAGTTTATTTTTTATCAGAAGTAAACTGAAGATCTCACGTTGCGGACGCACTGGAGGGTGTTCCACACCCCAGACCCCCGGATTGACTAGTTTATATTTTATTAGAAATAAACTGAAGATCTCCCGTTGCAGAGGCACTGCAGCGTATCCCTCCCGGATTGGGTAGTTTATTTTTATCAGAAGTAAACTGAAGATCTCACGTTGCGGACGCACTGAAGGGTGTTCCACACCCCAGACCCCCGGCTTGAATAGTTTATAATTTATCAGAAATAAACTAAAGATCTCCCGTTGCAGAGGCGCTGCAAGGTATTCCTCCCCGGATTGAGTATTTTATTTTTATCAAAAGTAAACTGAAGATCTCACGTTACGGACGCACTGGAAGGTGTTCCACACCCCCCAGACCCCCGGATTGAGTATTTTATATTTTATCAGAAATAAACTGAAGATTTCCCGTTGCAGGAGCACTGCAGGGTATCCCTCCCCGGATTGGATAGTTTATTTTCTTTTACAGAAGTAAACTGAAGATCTCACGTTGCGGACGCACTGGAGGGTGTTCCACACCCCAGACCCCCGGATTGAGTAGTTTATATTTGATCAGAAATAAATTGAAGATCTCCCGTTGCAGAGGCACTGCAGGGTATCTCTTCCCGGATTGAGTATTTTATTTTTTATCAAAAGTAAACTGAAGATCTTACGTTACGGACGCACTGGAAGGTGTTCCACACCCCAGACCCCCGGATTGAGTAGTTTATATTTTATCAGAAATAAACTGAAGATCCCCTATTGCAGAGGCACTGCAGGGTATCCCTCCCTGGATTGGATAGTTTATTTTTATTAAAAGTAAACTGAAGATCTCACGTTGCGGACGCACTGGAGGGTGTTCCACACCCCCCAGACCCCCGGATTGAATAGTTTATATTTTATCAGAAATAAACTGAAGATCTCCCGTTGCAGAGGCACTGCAGGGTAGTCCTCCCGGATTGAGTAATTTATTTTTATCGGAAGTAAACTGAGATCTCACGTTGTAGACGCACTGGAGGGTGTTCCACACCCCAGACCCCCGGATTAAGTAGTTAATATTTTATCAGAAATAAACTGAAGATCCCCCGCTGCAGGAGCACTGCAGGGTATCCCTCCCGGATTGGGTAGTTTATTTTTTATCAGAAGTAAACTGAAGATCTCACGTTGCGGACGCACTGGAGGGTGTTCCACACCCCCAGACCTCCCGGATTGAGTAGTTTATAATTTATCAGCAATAAACTAAAGATCTCCCGTTGCAGAGGCGCTGCAAGGTATTCCTCCCGGATTGAGTATTTTATTTTTATCAAAAGTAAACTGAAGATCTCACGTTACGGACGCACTGGAGGGTGTTCCACACCCCCCAGACCCCCGGATTGAGTAGTTTATATTTTATCAGAAATAAACTGAAGATCTCCCGTTGCAGAGGCACTGCAGGGTATCCCTCCCGGATTGAGTAGTTTATTTTTATCAGAAGTAAACTGAAGATCTCACATTGTGGACGCACTGGAGGGTGCTCCACACCCCCAGACCCCCGGATTGAGTAGTTTATTTTTTATCAGATGGTGTTCCACACCCTCAGAACCCCGGTTTAACTAATTTATTTTTATTAACAGTGAAATAAATATTTAAGCATATCTCAAGTTTCTTAAAATTAGTTATGGCCAAGCAAATGTGTTTAATTTATAATCTGAAAATTAATTATAAGCTGCATAGTCAGGAGTACGGAATACAGCATATCATTTGCGTGGTTGTTTTCCATTTTAAAAAACTTCTTCGTGTTGCAATAAATGACCATAAAAATGTCACGTTACCATAGTAACGGCCAAGAAAATATTCTGACATCTCCAAACCACTTGTGATAAAGATAAATTGCCCAAACCGGGGTCTGGGGTGTGGAACACCCTTCAGTGCACAAATTTTGGAATGCAGAACATAAAATGTTTATAATTAATCTTCGAAGCTTCATGAAACTGCTTTAGTTTTCTTGAAAATAATGACATATCCTAAGAGGATTTTCATACCCCCAGAACCCCCGGTCTATGATGTTTACATTTACATGAAATTAATAAATTCATTTATATTTTGTTTCTAATATTAAAAGAACTGCATCGTTTCGCAATAATGTTTAAAAATTTCACGTTACCATAGCAACAATCAAGCGGATATACCGAAATCTTTCATTTACTTCTGATAAATTAAACCGTTCAAACCGGGGGGTCTGGGGGGTGTGGAACACCCTCCAGTGCCCAAATATTCAAATTAAGGTAAATACGAGTATAAAAACAATTTTTGCCAAGAATTTTTTGACAAACGCAACTATGTCAAGGTATGGATTCACTTTAAAAGTGTATTTCTTCTGAAATTTGTTGACCAACCACATATATTAATTTTTTACTTGTTAATTTATTACACCCTAATCTTTCTTAATTTGTTGTGAAAACCGAGATTATGGAATCTTTTTAAAAAGACTTTAATTTCGAAGGGCGGGGTTACAATTCAAAAGAGCCAATGACATCTATGATATACGTTGACCGTAGCGCATAAGCTAGGTTTAACTTCATGTAATTTACCAAAAATTTACTAGCTTCATGATACTTTACGTACTTCACACGTATTTCACTTACTTCACAAGTATTTCATGTATTTCATAAGTACTTACTTCATGTATTTTACAAGTACTTCATGTACTTCACGAGATGTGTAGAAAAACTTCACCAGCGGTTAACCCTTCGGTGTAATGGTCGTTTGAAGACAAGAATTCAAAAAATTGCGTTTAAGAGAAGTACCTCCCAAGGGTTTGCACTAGGACACAAATTTTATTTAAAAATATATCTTAGAAAGTGACTTCTATCACCACTTCAAAGGTTTACCATAGTCACGTGGACACCCTGTATGTATACAGCTTTAATCTAATTCGTCCTGTCATGCTGAAAATTAGATGACTAACAAGTAGTTTCTATTTGAATTAACAAAAAAAGAATAATATCGAAATAGAAAATGGTGGTCATATTGAGCATTTTTTGAATGAATACGAAATGTGTAAGCCCCCCCCCCCCCGATATTTATAATAGTCATGACTGGTTGTCAAAACTATTTGCAAATTATCCATTTCACTTTCATCGATTTATTTAAAAATTAATTTAACATGGCGTTTATTCTATTTCTAAATATATATTGCTATATTTCAATATTTTATTAGGATAAAAAGTTGGGCGCTATAAACATAGACTTACTTCAGATGATTGCTTTTGTGGGGGACACATTAAAACCCCCTTTCAAATTAGATATGATCAATTAAGAAATTAATTTTTGTTTTAAGTCCAGGTAAAATGTTGACATAAATCGCAGTCGCTTTTGTTATAAAAATCATTGTAATTAATTAAAATTTAATTTTTAAAAATAAAAAATGTGCTTTTTTTAAACCTTTGTTGTTTTAATTAAGTTTTCATTAAAAAAATCTTTACAGCCAGTATTACTTTTGTTAACTTCCAATAGGCATACTGTTATTCTCCGCCGTTTTTCTCCAAATTGTCGCTGATATCCTTTTAAAATCTTTTATCTAATCCTTTTTGTTTTCATTCCCAATTATTTTAGCGCACTTTGCTGGATTTATGTTAAGCTAATTTTTAAAACATATCGCTGACAACTGAGGTTTTTCATTTTCTTGAAAATTGTTATTTTAATTTAATTTATTCCAACCTTTTCAATCGCTATAAATTTAAATTTAATTTTTTAGCACTTCAATTATAATTTAAGTTTTATTTTTCACTTGAAAAGAAAATATAGTCGAGGTTAAGTTATTTTGTTTATATGACAATGTTGCTGAATGCGGCTCTGCTATTTTGAATGTTTGCGTTAGTAATGTGTTGTGAAAAGATATCTACTTGTTAGATTTAGACTGGCCTATCACTTCAATTATATTTTATTTTCAATTCATAATTCTGGTCGACTATGTTTGTCTGTTTTGCATTTCTAAAAATTTCCAAAATTATTTAAAAAAATTTTTTTTAATTTTTTCATATTCAAATTTTGGCCCTGCTATTTAGTTTTCACTTATTTTTAATAGGGCAGCTCAGTGGTCACTTCTTAAAACTAAACTTACAAATTTATTTTCTGGCTCCGAAAAAACCTGTACAAAAAATTAAATTTACTAAAATTTAGTTTTCTGCCACAATTTAAATTACCTCATAAAAGTTATGTACCTTTAACGATTGAATTATTTTTGTTTTTTATTTTTATACTTTATTTTTATTATTTTTTTATTTTTAGACATCATAGTCCTACATGTAATTTTTTTCAACGCATAATAATTCAATAATTGCATCGTAATGATGACTAAAATGTCACATCACCATAGTAACGGGTAAATAGCTATTTAAACAGCAAAATGGAAATCTTTAATTTATTTCAGATAAAAATAAACAAATTTTGCAGAAGCTTTATGACACTCCTTTAATATTTTGGGAAAAAGTAATATAATATATAAAAGGCCATTTTATACTCCCCAAATCCGTTGTCTATATCTTGAATTTTATGTTGTTTTAAAAAGTTTTTCTATTGATCATTAGATAAATTAAAAACGTTTTTACCGATAAATTTGAAAAAAATTCGGAGAAATTTTATTGAGTTTTTTGACTATTTTTGTCAGATTAAAATTAAGTTTACACTTATGAAATCTAAACAATTCTTTTGTGGTGTTGTCTTTTGTCTTTTGTGGTGAAGAAGAAAATAACTTATAAAAATATTAAACGCTAAATTTTCTAAAGTTTCCAGCGGTGTGCCATAGAGTGCGGTGTTTTTTGCGCTTACTCGATCGTGTATTATTGAGATCTGAAATCTTCTCTCTCTTTCTCTTTCTCTCTCGATATCTCGATGATTTTGCTTGTGGTATCTCATAATACCCCCTTCCCCCCCAAGGACAAATAACATTTTATGTTATTTTAAAAATTTCCTCCTCCTAAGTATTTTTTTTTAAAGCGACAGTTTAATTTTACAGTTAAAAAAATTTATTTAATTTGAAGATTAATGATTAAAAAACTGCAAAATAGAACATAAAAGTTATAATAAATAATTAAATCTGTACAATTCTAGAATTAGAATTTCAAATTATAATTTCAAGTCAAATTTTAATTATTCCCCTAAATACCAACAACATTTTAATGGAGAGATTATCCTACCCTGGGTTAGTAAAAACGATTTCGGCGTAAGATATTGATCCATGGCGCCCAAAATTCATTTTCAACAGTAGCATTTATAATTTGGATCAATGCAATATATTTATATATCCTCAAATCTGAGAGCATTGATTTTTTTAATTTTTAAAAATACATTCAATTAAAAATCACAAAAAAGTAGAAAATCAAATTCTTAAAATAATTAAAATTTAATTTTTAATCGGGGGTTTTAGGAACGTTACCTTTGCAAAGTTATCAAATAACCCAATTAATACTTATGATTAAAAGTTGAAATTCAATTTATTTCGAAAATTGTTTTTTGGTTTATTTGATTAAAATTTAAATTTTCAAATTTGTTTTGCATTTTAATTGATTATCTGATTATATAATTTAATTGTAAAAATGTGAGAACTTTTTGTTTTAAAAGAAAAATTTACAATAAAGTAATTTTAACTTTTTCATCAATATCTGAATAAAATACAGGGTGTTTTTTCTAAAAAATATAATGGTTACCTCTTTTGGTGCAAATTTCGTCAGAAGTAAAATTCTTAATAAAACAATAATTATGTCAGATGATATTTAAAGGAGCATCCATACACACAAACCCGATTGCGAACGCGGTTGTAAATCTAAAGTCTTTAGTAGTCTCTACCAAACAGAATAGCTTTCATTTTATTTTGTTTAGTGTTCAAAATATTAACGAAAAAGTAAAAAACTCCCATTGCGCTGTAGCTATTTGAGTTAATAACGCGCCAAGCCAAAAAAAACAGGGTGGTACACCCCAAATATATCTGGTACCTAACAATTCTTTGTTAAATCAACTTATGGAAAATAATGTAATTTATTGTAAAATTGGCTGCAGGCCACTAGAATTAATAATTCTTCAAGCAAAAATTCGCAAAGCAGTTTTTCTACGTGAAAAGTAGTCTCCGTAGGATAAAATAAATTTTAAAAATACCCAACCTCGAAGCCTGGTGCTTTCTCTACCCACCACTCTTTTAAGACCGAAAAATTGGTTTTGTCATATCAATTTTACAAAAAAAAGATTTATATTATCATTTATTTCAGTAAAACTTCTTTTAATTTGGTTTTTGCGATTTTGCAATTTGCCGAAAGGTAAAACAAAATTTTAGGCAAAAAGAGCTGCAGTCAATATTTCATTGAGTGTATTTTGATTAATTTTTATAAAAATGGAAAATCAACTTTGCGATTTAATTGGTTCTGCTGAAAATTGATGTACAATTTTAATCCTGGATTAAATTTTAATTTGCGTTTCTGAAATCAGGACATAGTCATTATAAAAATAAATCGGCTTACTTCTTGTTAGAACACCCTCTATAAAGTACAAATCAAGGGTGAAGTTTCCGAATGCTGTTTAATTAATAGTGATCGGTAATCTTAGATCAGCAGTGTCATTGTATTTACAGGAGGCAATCCGATTAATCTGATTTGTATTTCTTAATCTCCAATTTGTACAAACTAACTCGGATATCGATTTCGTTTACATTATCTAAAATTAGATTGTAGACCAATTTACTTATTTGTTTTATGTAAAATGATAAAATTATATTCAGTGCTCTTATTTATAAAAACTTGAAAAAAAATTTAAAAACATTTTTATAAAGAACTTCTTTTAGTAATCATGAAAAGCCTGACAAGTGAATGATATAATATGTATATAGCAGGTCACGATATATTTGTGTCTGCTGAAAATATATATTCGGAATTCTGAAAAAATAAATTACTATTTCAAGTAAAAATACTACTTTTTATTGCGGTTGGAGAAAAACTCAATTTAGATATTTTAATACGAAAAAATAAGAAAATATACTTTTCTATGTGTCGATAAAGCTTGTAGGGTGATTATATCGGTTTGAGTTAATAACCCTCTCCCATCCAATTTTATTCATAAACCTGAGTTGCTATCGTACGTGTTTGAAGTGGCTAAGTGGATTTGTCCTAAAAGAGCCTGCCTTTAAATTAGTTAGCTCAAAGGCCCTTTTATTGAATTTGTATTATTTTACAGAAAATGTGATTTTTCTCTAGATTGAATTATATCCGTAAGTTTGGGCGACCCTCTTTGATAATTATAACATTTCAGATTAATCTAAGCTTGAATAATAAATATTTGATTTATTTAAAATAAAAAGTACGTGTATAGAAAGAGAACTAACATTTGCACCGTTACAATAAACGCAAACAATGGAGAAATTAAATTATTTTAATTTTAACAACTTAAAAGTTTATAATATTTATTCAGCTTATTTGTTAAACGGAAAATCGGTAATAAAATAAAACATAAATTAATTTATTATTCACAATTGTAACAAAGTTGCAAAAGTTAGTTCGTAACGACTAAACTACTAGGTACTGTAAAACTTTTCATGAAAACTTTCGGTTTTTTTACAACAAAAAAAGGTTTTCTCTTCTCTACTTTATAAAGCTTAAACATAAAAGTTAAAATCAATTCAAACTTAAATTTACTTTTTAAATCATCTGCTTTGGTTAATTTAACTAATTAACGTTGGAAAACTAACAGAAAACCTATTTTTATTTACGTTGTAGAATTTAAAGCTTGATAAATTTTGAAAAATAGAACAATTAATTTTTGGTATATTTTTTATTTAAGTACAAATACACATTAAATTAAATAGGATTCCAGCTTTCTCGTTTCCAGTAAAATACAACACTTTAATAAATTTATGACTGCACTTACTGTTTCCACAATAAAATTGACGGTGGAAACTTTGAAAATTAATATTAGAGAATCCTTACAGCGTGTAAGTATTTTAATGGCTGATTAAAAAGTATTAATTTCAGATGATGCTTTTCTGTTGATTAAAATTTGGAAATTTATTATTGCGAAAAATATTAAACGAAAAAAATTTTAAAATACGCGCCTAATTTGCTACCGGCATTTGTTTTGTTCTCACGTGACACTAATAGTGTTGTGTGATTGGGCAACAGGATATATTTGTTTTTCGGCGCGAAAGTGTTTATTTTAAAATATATATTATGTTTCGTGTTATTTAATAAAAAGATGACATCCCAATAAAAATGCAATAAAGAAGGGAAAAACATATTCGTAAAAAGGGCTTTTTAAAAAATGGAATTCTACCTATTTTATTGCTATTTTTACGACTACTTAAGTTGACAATGTTAGAGTTTACACGTTTTTTATAGTATTTTGCACTCTTGCATAAGCAGTCTTTTTATAACAAAAAATTATTTAACTAATTTGCTGTAAAGTTTTTTTACGTCGCTTTTATTTTTAGCATTTCAAGTAGGTACACTCACACCACTACTTGGTAAAAAGGTTTCCCCTACTTTATTTGCATCCTTGAACATTTAGAATGAATTAAAAGGAATAATGTTAACGAATTAACTCTTCATTTTTGAAATAAATTTTTCTGCTACTCAGCAGCGCATCTTATGGTTGGTAATTTTACAGAATTATTAAAAAATGTTTTAGTGGTCTTTTTATGTTGCTATTACGTTGGTATACTGGATAACCTATCTATTATATAGTACATAAAAAATGCAATGATAAATGTAGTTGTTGTTCTCCAATAATAAAAACCTGTCCTTTATAGAACACGTCGTACACGTAACAGCTTGCAATTTTAATAAAAAAGGGGATATGTTCAAGTTTCTCTCGATGTCCAGGCCGAAGTAAGTAAACAAGGACGAATTTATTCCAATTTATAATTTAAAAGTAATTAATTTATTTAGTTGTTAAAACTATTAATTTGCTTTTTAACATTTGGCGTCCCTGATTGGATGTGTCGAAATTCAAATATAAATAATGAAAGTTACAAGTTAAATCCGTTACATTTAACACATAATATATTATCAATGCATTTTATAAAAAAAAATCGATTGGAAAAGAACAAATAGGTACATACATTTGAATGAATGATATATTTTAATGGGATTCTATTGGAAACAGATAAAACGATCGAATGGCATTAGCAATTTATCGTAAGAGTACATTCTAACTTCCTATTTCAGGAGCAACATTACTTTACCACATACCACCGAGTTAAGAACCCCCCCGACGCGACGATGTTAATCTATAGTAACAAACACGCAATTTTACTATCCCATTTCTTCCAGAAATTTTTTTTTGCAAAAAAGCGCAAAAGAATTATTCTATTCAATGCAAAATAAGGAAAATTAATCGTTGTTGTCCACATTGTTATGTGAGTATATTGTATGCATTGTAACCCCAAACGGCGTTAATTAAACTTTCAATTAAGGAGTTGTTCACCTGTTATTGAGTTAAATGCTCGCTATTGTTGATTTGATCTTAAGCAAATAATTTAACAATTGGTAAATGCATAGTTCAGAATTAGTTTAGTGTTGTACTTACAAGCCGAAATGTATGATGCACTCCAGTTTACAGATATTCTGTATTATACGAAATAGTTAGGCGTAATCGATTTTCCAAACTATAATGTCCTGTTGTATGATAAATGCTTACCAACATCCTCGCTTTTGTGATCAAATATCTACCTCCAAATAAATAATAATTAAGCCAATTTATTTCCACCACAAAATTGTATTAACATTTTAACTTTTAGAAAGTCGTTTAATCAGTTGCCGTTTCAATGCCATTTGGACTGTCTAATGCTTCGGACACTTTTCATCGATTTATTAAATATTTTTTATGGTGACCCCAACATCTTAGTATTGAAGCGAGCGTAGCGAGACATAACTCTGAAACTAAAATTAAATTTTCTTAATCGGCTTTTCTTCTTTTTCTGTACTACCGATGTGGATGTAATTTAGCATGAGCTACAACTTAATTCGTACGGCTGAGCCTATCGTTCTTTACTAAAATGAAGAAAAACACACGTGTTAAATAAAAGGGATTTGGTGCAAATTGCGGCGAGGGCTGGGAAGTGCTTTCGTACTAATTTTCCATTACGAAACAGTCACCTGCACCAACGTAATTTTAAGTAATAAATTATTGTGTAAACTGTTTAGTTAGCATGTATGAATGAGTATTTACTGCTTCGAACGTACAATACACTAGGCAGGTTTACTATATTAATTTATTTAACCCTTCCTTCGTCGGGCGGGTTTTTAGTCGAGGTATTTATCGCTTCTATGTTTAATATTATTCGTTCCTTTTTTTTAAACGAAATTTATTACTACTGTACTATTCGTAATTTTATTCTATTTTACTGCTATTGCTATGTATGTTAAAACCAATCTGCACTTAGTGCCCGTTGAAGGGTTAAAAAACTTGCCAAAACATTTCAGCTAAGTAAATATATAAAAACTGTCGTTAATAGAAAAAACAATAAAAAACTGTAAGTAGCTTTTCTTTTGCTACTATGTAATTTAATGGTAAGCTTATCAACACTACGTTCAAAATTTACGTTCCACGAAGAGATTACGCCTTAAAAAATTTAGTTTTTAGTTTTTCTTTCCACAGTAATTCCTTACAATTTGTTAAAAGCATGCCCAAATATCTTTCAATTCTAAAAATATATAATATACAAAAAATCTTTAGTTGTTCGTTGCAGAAATTTCATTTGTAACATCTGACAATGCCACTCAATCAGTCAAAAAGTTTTCTTACACTTTTCCTTTCCGCATTTACCGAACGTGAAAGTTTTTTTAACCGCAACACACTTTACCACTAGAATGTACAAAAGGTAAACTAGAATAACTAAAATTTATAAGTGTTCTAATATTTTATCAATTTAAACTGTAAATAAAATCATGTATTCGGTGTAATGTCAACCTAATCTGTTTTTAGTCGATTATCAATGAAAATGCTTAGGAAAGATGACGTAAGTGCCAAGTTATATTATTCCTATTATATTTTAGATAATATTTCTTCTTCCTCTTTAATTTTTGAAATCTATTGATCTGTTACCAGTAGCATCGACGTTATTCCAAAGCCTCTGTTAATACTGTGAGCATTACTTATTTACTTTAAATCTATTATTTAGGCGGTATTCAAATGTACCTGTTACCCTATTTTGGAAATTCATGGAAAGACTACCAGTTTTACGTGTCTTCCGAAGCACGAAGACGAGCACAACAAAGTGAGCATCTGCCCGAATTCGAATTGGGCGCCTTAGCGCTAGCAATTGATCGTGCCAACAAACAATTGTTAAATAAAAAGATTTCGCAATAATAAATAACTCCTCGACGGTTGTGGTTCCAACGATGAAAATGGAAGCTTAAACTTTCGAAATAAATTTCACTAAAAACTAGTTTTCCCGCACTAAACCAAAAAACAGCTAAAACTGTTCATTAAATTTTAATAACAGTAATTTCAGCGTCATATTGAAAACTTAAAGCATTTTTCACAACTTTCAGAAAATTAGTAGATACTAATAGTTCGCATATGTCACAGTAATCACCATTAACAAAACAGTTGCCAAATTTAGAGTTTACTATTTGAATTAAAAAAATTAGAAAACGCTTTTAACGTTTTTATAATTTAAGTGGAAGCAGTGAAACCGTGCCAAGCTGCTTTTATTTTATTTATTCAGGAGTAGTTTTTCACGGCTTGCGAGTGAAGCAAGTAAGCATACAATTAGAGTAGTAATTGGCGACATTAGTTTCAGTTTTAAGGAACTGATTTAACTAACAAGGGACGGCCAGACCTATTAGTAATGGATTTCAACCCCTTCTCACAAAATTTTTATTAATTTATTGTAATAAAAACAATTTTTTTCTTGCTGAAAATGATGACTAACTTTGTTGTTAATAATTTTATGTAAAAAAATAAGCAAAATAAACAGATTTAAAATATTTCCATAATAATAAGCAGAATTATGTAAGTGCATGACATATGTACATGCATCTGTACAATTCTGGAACAGAACGCAAAACGTGTATGTCATACAGCTGTGCATTAAAGGATTAAATGTTAACAAAGGAAACAGGATTTTAAGCGCTGAGCTTTGGATTTTAAGGAAATTTTGTTTAGAAACCTTAAAATCTATGAATAATTTCGTTTTTTATGTTGCTGTAAAGAATTAAAGTCAAAAAATAAAATATTCTGCAACTTTTAGGCAGGAATGAATCGAAGTAACAGCTTTCGATAGGAAAAAAACCGAAATTTGTTTTTTTACTAACTGCAAACGATATTGGTGGGAGGAGGACGTGTGAAAGCTTCCCAATGTGATGACTAGTGACTTTTCATGCTTTTTCGACAGGACTCCTGGAGTGGACTATTTAATGAGGTGTTTATTTACCAAATTTAATATTTTACTCACTATAATTTACTTTTAAATATAAATTACGGGAAAAGTCTTACGTACTTTGAAGAACACGTAAATCCCGCGGTTTTCCTATGTCTATACCTGCCAGCATCAACAAAAATACGCAGGCACATTCCCTAATATCTGGTTTTAGCAGCCGTTGGGTTTTAAACCTTTCTTTAGAGAAAGAAACCAAATATTAAGAACACATGTAACTTTATTATTGCGTAGTATTACTTCATAATTTAACACATTCTATCACCAGTCTGTGCGCTATAGGTGGGTCCCTACAGCGGGTGGGTCCAAAAATTTCCCGCCAAGTAAAATATACGTCACGATTGTACGTATAGTCTCCTCCCCTTTCCAAACGAACAAATTCGACAAGTTGTGTAGATAGCCTTCTCCCCCTTTCTAAAAAGAAGCTTGCGCGGGAAAATTCTTTACGGTAAAAGCTCCGTAGAGATACAAACAAACACGAGCGGCCAAATTAAAAATAAATTGAACACAAAATTGGGGTAGAGTCAAGAATCCCGAACTCAAAAGTACACTTTTCCCTATAAAAATGGCTTGACCAAACGAAAGAACGCAAAAATACAAGCTCTTTAAGGTGAGGATCAATCTTGTCGGAGTTGTAATAAGGCCACAATTTAATTTTTAAAATTGCAATTTTCCCATAAGAAATACATGTAAGTGTATTTTTCTGTATTAAAATCCCAAATATGGAAGACATTCTGTCGGCGGTACTTGCAATTTCATATACGTGAATAGCCCATAGGGCGGGGCCAACTAGAGCAGAGTCAGTCGCTCTCTGAGATCCGTCGCGTCAACTTTCAAACTTTTTGAGTTGGAGCCGCTTAAGGGATGTTTTTAATGAGTTTTGACAGTGCAACCACCTCAGAAACGAATTCACACAAAAAGTGATTTTTTTAGAAAATTTGTTGTCCGATCACAAATTTAATTTTTTTATTAGCTAATTACATCATTATCTTTCATAATTCGTTGTAAAAAACGAGATTCTGGTATATTTACAGTCGCCACAACCTCTTTCAATTTTGGGGGCGGGGTTTGCACTTCAAAAGAGCCAATGATAAAATTGCATTCCAAATTAACTTTAAAGCCGTTTTTTCAAAATTGTGTGAACCGACCGCAAATTTTATTTTTTTTATACGCTAATTAGACCCTCATCTTTCATAATTCACTTCAAAAATCATGAAATTCCGAATTCGAGTTTATTGACCGTCCCCCAAAATTGTTTTATTTAATTGTTTTATTCAATCGTTTTATTTAACCATAACTCATGTTTGTGAAGTTAGCCTCCCTTTTTTTTAAATAAAAAAAAATTGATTGTATTATGTATTAATTGTATTAAACTGCGGCAATTGCGAAAAACAATATTGTACGCCACCCCCACCTTTTCAAAAATTTTGAATTGTTTTTCTTGTGTTGTGTTGTTTTCAATTTGTTTTGGGTGTTTTGTTAAAATTTTAGTTCTAAAGTTAATAAAACCACGAAAATTATAAAACAAAATTTTGCACCACCCCTCTTTTTCAAAAATTAAAAATTATTTTTCTTGTATTGTATTGCTTTCAATTTTTTTCGGGTGTTGTATTAAAAATTTCAATTCTAAATTTAATAATAACCACGGCAATTGCAAAACAGTATTGTACGTCAGCTCCTCTTTTTCAAAAATGTTGAATTTTTTTTCTTGCATTGTATTGTTTTCAACTTGTTTTAGGTGTTAAGTTAAAATTTTAGTTCTAAACTTAATAAAACCACGAAAATTACGAAAAAAATTTCGCCACCCTTTTTCAAGAATTTTTGATTTTTTCTTGCATTGTATTGTTTTCAATTTCTAAGCCCCCTTTTTTTTAAATTTAAAAAAGTTTTTCTTGTATTGTGTTATTTTCAATTTGTTTTGGGTGTTTTGTTAAAAATTTTAGTTCTAAAATTAATGAAAACCACGGAAATTACAAAACAAAACTGCGCACCACCTCCCTTTTTCAAAAATTTGGAATTTGTTTTCTTGTATTGTATTGGTTTCAATTTGTTTCGGGTGTTTTATTAGAAATTTCAATTCTAAACTTAATAATAACCACGGCAATTGCAAAATGGTATTGTACGTCAGCCCCTCTTTTTAAAAAATTAAAAATTTTTTTCTTGAGTTGTATTGTTTTCAATTTCTAAGCCTCCCTTTTTTAAAAATTTGGAATTGTTTTTCTTGTATTGTGTTGTTTTCAATTTGTTTTGGGTGTTTTGTTAAAAATTTTAGTTCTAAAATTAATGTAAACCACGGAAATTACAAAACAAAATTTCGCGCCAACCCCCTTTTTTAAAAATTAAGAATTTTATTTCTTCTATTGCAATGTTTTCAATTTGTTTCGGGTGTTGTATTAAAAATTTAATTCTAAACTTAATAATAACCACGGCAATTGCAAAACAGTATTGTACGTCAGCCCTCTTTTAAAAATTTTGAATTGTTTTTCTTGTATTGTATTGTTTTCAATTTCTAAACCCCTTTTTAAAAATTTGGAATTGTTTTTCTTGTATTGTGTTGTTTTCAATTTGTTTTGAGTGTTTTGTTAAAAATTTTAGTTCTAAACTTAAGTAAAACCACGGAGATTACGAAACAAAATTTCGCGCTACCCCTCTTTTCAAAAACTTGGAATTTTTTTCTTGTATTGTATTGTTTTCAATATCTAACCCCCTTTTTTAAAAAATTTGGAATTGTTTTTCTGTATTGTGTTGTTTCAATTTGTTTTGGGTGCTTTGTTAAAATTTTAGTTTTAAACTTAAGAAAACCACGGAGATTACGAAACAAAATTTCGCGCTACCCCTCTTTTTCAAAAACTTGGAATTTTTTTCTTGTATTGTATTGTATTGTTATTAATTTCTAAACCACCCATTTTTAAAAATTTGTAATTGTTTTTGCAAGAAGAAGAAGAAGAAGAAGAAGAATATGCAAGAATAAACATTTTTATATTTAGAAATTTTTACGGATTTTATTAAGTTTAAAACTGAAATTTTTAACAAAACATTCGAAACAAATTGAAAAAATATGATGCAAGAAAAAAAGTTTCAAATTTTGAAAAAGGAGGGCTGGGGTACAATACTGTTTTTCGCGATTTCCGCGATTATTATTAAGTTTAGAACTAAAATTTTAACAATACATCTGGAACTAATTGAAAACAATACAATACAAGAAAAAAATTTTCACCAAATTTGCACCGAATACAGATACAAACAAATCAGGGCGAAAAACTATAAATAAAAATAAATTAAACACAAAATTAATTGTTTTATTTGATATAATTGTTTTATTTAACCAATTCTCCCCACCCCAAAATGTTAAACCGAATAAGATAAAGCTCAGAGCACCGAAAGAGATCATATCCGATCAAACCAATTAAAATATTTGCACATAAAATTAATTGTTTTATTAACCCCCCCCCCTTCCCCAAAGGTCTACATGAACAATGATGCCAATGCCAGGTTGTGAACCCAACTGGAAGAATTCAGACCGTTTCCAAAACTTCCATCCCCTTTCGTAGCCCAGGAACCCACAGCTACCGCCCCTTCCCCAGAAGTAAGAAATGCCAACCACTTTTGAGGTTACCAGCACAGCAAAGCCACGGAAATGACCGCCAATCGTCACTGACAAACGGACAAGCGCAGCGATTATATATTTATTACTTCAGATTTTCACAGACCAGACCGCTAAACCATCAGTTGCGTACCACCACGGGAATTTATCGAAGTGGCCCGGATACCCAGAACATGTAGCTGATTTCCAGTTCGAACCGGCAAGGCCTGCAGCTGCAAGCTGCAGCCAAACGCACTGCGGAAGAGAATAACCACAAACACACAGCAGTACAAATCTCTTTCAGTCCCGTCAACTTGAAATTTTGTAATCAATTAATCAAAGGTTTGTCCCTACGCCCCCCCACATTTCGGTATATTTAAATTCTAAATTTAGAAAGTTTCGATGCGTAATCTCAAACCAAAAACTCAAAGTCAGTTGTTCAAAGCCAGATGAAGGACACGATGGCGGCTCCGCCGCCAATGCTTCTCATTGTCAATCATAATACTGATACTGTGGGGAGCTACCAGTCGCTCCCTGCTCTCTATCGGGCCAACATCTACACTTTTCCAAGTAATCAATTTTTAGTTAGTATAGCGTTTATCAAAACGGTCCGAGACGGAAAATACGAAGAGTCGGTTTTGACAAACGCAATCACGGCAAATCTTGAATAAGGTTTTAAATCCGTTTTTCTTTAAAATTTGTGCATCAATATATTATTATCTACATTTTACTACTAATTTTCTTGATTTATGTATATTCATTCAATTTTGTCGGGGTTGCTAATTTGAATTCGGGAGCTTCTTGACAGCCTCAAGCCCCGCTAGTTACGCCTATGGAAGTCATAAACGCTTCGAATACTACCAGCGTTGAAAGGCAGGAATCTGAATTCAGCAACGACTGAAGGGATTTATGGAAATATAAGAACCACGCTCTAAAAATTTAAATTAGGAAATTATATGACATGGTCGAAGTGTTTCTGGCGCATCTCATTTACATGTTATTAAATAATTTAATTTAAATTAAAAATAGGACAATCTAGATGGTTTTTCTTACCTTAAAATCTTAAGATTTTACGATTTACGATATAAAATCTACTTCATATTGGCATGTCAAATGTCGACATGCTGAAGGAATGAGAGTACGACAGATCTTACCATGGCAATTGAGGGGTTGAAAGCCGCAGCAAATAATTATTGCGTTTACGATATAAAATGAAACGATGTTCCAAAAATATTATTTTTTTATTACGAAGAACACTATAGGTATGTATGTATATAACGTTATCTGTATTATATTTTAAGCAAAGAACACTTTGTCAGTGTCGTAGACTGACAAGGGTTTTCTTTCTGCTTGTTATAAATGATTAAAATGCCCGATTTTTTGGTCTCACCTATTTGTTAAAAAACCAAAGCTTTTCAATTGAATCAACTAATTTATTTTTTAAGTCACCACCTGTGACCTGTCACCATCACAGCTAACAAAAATTCCAATTTAACAAATTGAAATCCTTTCAAATTGGATTTTTTACATAATTTAATCAGCGATGGACGATTACGTTTACAAATTTACCACGACGTATAAAATTCCAGCAATAATAATAATAATGACTGTTACTCGTTTGACAAGTCGTTGTGACGATTCTGATTGGTGGATTTGAAAAATCTCTTGGTTTGGTCTTTCGAGATCGTGGAAAACTTTTAATTGCCACAACTTTGTATCAAAAACAAATTATTTATCACAAACCAAATTTTAAACTCCGAATAGCTTCATTAATCTTCATGAAAATAAGTTGCAAAAAATGGCTTAATATTAAAGCGCACCACAACTAAATGAATTATAAAGGTGTTTTTCACGTAAAACAGAAAAAGGTAGTCATTGCAATTTTAATCAATCTTCGTTCATTACGTCACATATGTCAAGAGTTTCAAATAGTTTTATGGAACAGCATAATTACATTAAGGAGTTTCACACACAACATTGTAAATCTATTATGCAATAAAAAGTTTTTGAGACAAAAGACGATTTCCATTAAAATTTAGGGTTGTACGCTTATCTACTGAAAATTACAAGCAAAAAATGGTGTATTATCCGGAAAGGCGACCTGCAGAGTATATTAGGTATCATATCTTTTTTTAAACCTTCTGTTACCGAATACCGTCAAATGTTGTACATTATCAAGCGAAACCAAAGCAAAAATTTTATCTTCTCATATTGCGGTTTCGTCGAGGCAAAATGTTTTTGCTGATGTAAAAATACAAATTAACGTTTATAAAATTTTAATAAAAAAGGCTTTTGTATTCTTGCTGTGTAAATATATCAGCTCGTGTGTATAAAAGAGAAGTACGTAATCGATTATTCTGATTACCATGGAGAACGTTAACTTCTCCGATAAGAAACTTGATGGTTCGCAAATTACCTATCATAGTTTGAGTATTAGACGAGATTGCAAGTCATAAATAAACATGCTTGAAAATTGAAATTGGTAATATATGATGAGAGCATGCTTGGGTTTACAAAATTAAAAAAAAATAAAATATTGATTATTATCAATAAATTGATAACTTACACCTCCAGGAAATGATTGGCATGGTGGGATTCAAAATTGTACTTGATTAAAATTTAATTGTGGCATCTGAATGTAAATATTTATTCATTAGTATAGATGAAGGCTATGAAAACCATCAGAAGGCGGAAGGCAAAGTGTTACAGAAACTTGTTAAGATTTGTCATTCTACCGGACGTTGTAGTGGGGTTTGGAAGAAAAATATTTTGTTACCAAGCAAAGGAGAAAGATAAAGAGGAACTTTTACTGTAGGACTACTGCAGAATATTAAGAAAATAACAGAACAGTTAGGTTTTATCTGTTTTTTTAACAGATCGACGAAAATGCTGGATAGATAGTACGTAATGATAAAAAAATATTCCAAATTTTTTATATGTTTTAAATAAGTGATCAATATAGCATCGATTTCACGTTCTGAATTGGTTATTAAAATGAAACGCCATAATAACGTAAAGTCATAATGACCGAAATATTATTTTTTATTGACCTCGAGACGCCCAGTCGGCTCGCAATTCATACACATTTTTAAATTAATTAAACGTTTTTAACTGCTGTGTCCATTACGCGAAATGTTTTAGTACTTTAGTTAGTTTTTATGATTGGTAAGGGTTTCTTTAGTAAAAACCTTCATTCGGTATTCACCCGACATGAAGGATTTGAATGCGAGACTACTTGGTCCTAGCCATTTACATCGCCCTGCTGTTGTCAATTCCTATTTAAATCATTAAAATGTTAATTTTACATGCCAGCGTAAATATACGCAATATTATTGTACATATCAATTTGTTAACATTATTCACAACCACTTCTCCTCCCTTTAGATTGAAATATGGGATTACTTACTCCTTAAATTAATTACTTATAATAAGTTTGTCGGAACAGGATGTTTGCACGCGGCATTTTAGACAAAAGGCAAGCCTTTTCAACGCATAGGCATTCAGATGTAAGGAAATGTAATTTCCAACATTAACCAAGTAGTTAAACAGTAGGGGTTCTAGCGCAAATTGTCTCTGCGTAACGATTCCAGATTTTATTCTGACTGATCGATCCATCTAAACGAGATGATAAAATTAATTTTTTTTACAATTAATAATTCAACCAAATAGAAACTGACAAATAACCACTCTGCACGCAATTATTTAAATAAAGTTATTTTCTTTCGTCTAATATGTGATTTTTATAAACTTTTAGCAGGAAATTATAATTTATTGTTAATTTTAAAAGCCACTTACCTGCTACTAGTTCACAATTTTTTAAATTTACGAATCGACGCTTTTGTACAAATCAAATTTTACAATACAATAACTCACTTTAAATTTTAAAAGCTTTGTTAGAATAAGCATACTAGCAGCAATAATGTGGTACTGTGTTCGTGAACTCTCTTTACAAAAGAGCGAGAACAAAATATTTTAATTTACAAATGGAATATTATTGTAACCACCACATAAACTTACCGATATTCACTAGATGCTTGAACATTTGGTAATTTATAAAAAACCGTCCAATAGTAATTTGTTATTGTCAGCTTGTCAATATACCATCCATTACCGTACAAATTTTCTCCCAACTATTATTTTCAGGAAAGTAATTAATTATTGTTATTAATATACTTTCCAAAGTTTAAATGTTCTACATAGGCTGTAAAATAAAAATATTAAAACCGACTTGGAAGTTAAAAATTTAATATAAAATCTGTTAACAATTTTCGAGTTTATTTTTACTGGTAAGTTATAAAAAAGACTCGGAATTTTCCGTAATGAAAGTTAAAAAGGTTAGCAGCAGGTTTAATTAAAATTTAGTAGATATCTTAAAAACTCGACGTACATACTCTTCCCTAAAGTATGTGCTGTACTTTTATTTACATTTACTTTTACCTACCCACCGGGATATTACGTCCTGAAAATACATCTCTCGGCTGTTTAAATCATTACTTGATTTTGATTGGATATGACACTTAAATTCAAGTGCTGATGTAGACGAGAACTTCGAAATCCAATTTAGGGCGATTAGAGAGTTAATTAAACTTTACTATCTTGAGAGGTAAGAATAATTCTTATGGCATATATAAAAGTTAGGAAAGAGCCCCGAGGGGCATCTTCTCAGCCATACCTGTTCCTTTTCGAGAAAAACATCTTGCATAGTGAAACATACGTAAGTATATGTTAGAAATTAGCCGCGAGCTATCATCATTTGCACGTACAAGACTTTTAATAGCTATGAGCTATTTTCCACAGACCGGCTAATTTGGAAATTGTAACTTATTGCTGTCTATGCAGAACAATTTAATGTTGAGTTATCTGACCTGGTACAGTTTCTGTATCAGTCCGTCTTGAATCAGGCTAAATGTAAAAGAATTCCGTTATAGCCTTCTCCGCCTACTTTTGAGCATTGGCCTCTTTCTCTAAGGGAAAGGTTTAAGCATTTAAGTAAAAGAATGAAGAAGAAAATAAAAACATATTTAAGCACATAAAGCAGTGTCAGCGTTATGTTTTGCGGGGCTCAGGTTCAAAAATTTTTTTTTACTTGAGAATTATTATTAATTAAGAAAACTGGAGATTTGGTAACCTTAATCTAAACTAAACCCTAGCCGGACTAAATTTGTTGAAACAAACTCTTCTTGATGTCGCTCTCTTTTTCTCAAAAATTCTAAAAAAAGAGTTTTTTTAAACCTTTTGCTTGCTGTCTCTCTTTGTCAAGAAGAAGCAACTTCACATAATTTTTTTTGTCTCAAAAAGGATCACTTAAAATGTCGTCGGTGACAAACCAAATTGTTTTTGGTTAGAAAGAGCTCTCTTTCGGAGTCATCATGATGCCACATATTCTATGCCGCGTTTTGGATTTCACGTTAACAATGTAAGTCTACTGCTGATCTGCTGTAGGCTGATGTAACCATGCCAATAATTTTTGACTTAATATTAAAAATAAAAATAATTTTTAATAATAAAAAGAAAAACATATTTACAAATAATCAAATTGAATAAAAATCAGCTCCAAGTCGGCCTCTCATAGCGAATTTTTTAGTGAAATTAGTGTCTAACGTTTGAGCTTTAATGAAGTTCCATTTTTATTATTTATTCGCGAAAACATTGGACGGGGACGGGAAAGAAATAATTTTTCATTTCTGTCTCAGTTCAAATTTTTAAACAAATTCGGAGCTTCGTTTGAGTTTCAATGAACTTTCTATCTCATACTTTCATTTTGTTCAAACTGATTCCATCAACCAAATTCGGCTAAATCTGAAGATTATTTTAATCCAAAACTTAGAATCTTTTAATTTTATACAATAAAGAGTTATAATTTAGTTTGAACATAATTTTATGTTTTTGTAAAAGCATATTATACTAAGTAGATAAAGAAAGTGGTTCCTAGACCACTATTGATTAATTAAAATTTGATTACGTTTAATCCGTGTTTTACGTTTAATTAATTGAAATTTTATTACATAAGTTTAATCCGTGTTTTCACGTTCAATTATTAGTTTTTCGTGGTAAGTAGAATCATTTCTATTGTAATATGCAATTTTATTTTTATAAATTCGCGGTTCATATAAGTTTGGGGCTCAATCTCGCGGTTTATATTAATTCGCGGGCTTAATCTCACGGTTTTATAAAAATTTGCTGCTATAGTTTATTCGCATTTTTTTTATCCAAAAATTTTTAAGGCACTGTTATAGCCCCACTTTTGATTTCAATTGGATACCAATTGTGATTCGCAGGTTTAATTTCGTGGTTTACATTACGGCTTACAGGGAGTTCATCTAGAGTTGTTTTCGAAGGGGCTCACTGTTTCCAAAGATGTTTTATATGAATTCGTTGATCAATCTTGCGGTTTTTTATGCTAATCTAATTGGCAATGCATTTGATTAAGTGAATTTATAATTAAATACATGCGAATGTAAATACATGACTTCATATGTAAGTCTTTACACTTTAGACAGATCTTTGTTGTAGACAGCATTCACATGGTGCGTTTTTATTTTGTTTAAAACCTGTCCCTTAGAGGATTCAATTTAAATATTCTATTTTGAAAACGTCATCTGTCGACAACTAACTACATCCACGGTCATATTCTTGCACTTCTTCTTCTTCAACTTAGTTTAGGCCTTAAGGCCTGTTATTTCCAACTTCTTGTGATATGGACTGCCAGCTTTCCTCCATCTCTTCGGTGGTCTTCCAGGCAGTCGTTTTCCATGGACAACTCTTCCATCTCTAGCCACTCGGCAAGCCTATTGCTGTTCATACGGTTGACGTGTTCATTCCATCCTCTTCTTCTCTGCCTCACCCATCTGACTACGTCCATTACCTGACATGTGTCTCGTATTGCCTCGTTCCTTATCCTATCCCATAATGTCTTTCCCGTTATTGTGCGTAGGGTTCTCATTTCAGCTGTTCGCAGTAGCCTTTTTGTTTTAGAGTTATCGGGACGTGTTTCTGCAGCATATGTCATTATTGGTCTTACACATGTCTTATATATCCGCACTTTACTTTCGATGTTTAGAAATTCGTTGTTCCATATTACTTCTCTCAGGCATCCTGCTACAGCGTTTGCTTTTACGATCTGGTTGCGCACCTCCTTGATTAGATCTCCACAACTCGTGATTTCCACACCCAAATAGACAAAGGACATCACCTGTTCAATACCCCGACCGTCGACAGCGAGCTTACATCTTTTTTGGTTCCTTTGATATCACTAGGCTTTTTGTTTTTTTCTACCGATATTGTCATATTATATTTCGCCGCTTCTGTTTTAAAGGCATGCAGTGATCGTTGTAAGTCATCTTCGTTTTCCGATATTATGACGGCGTCATCCGCGTAGCATATAATTTTCACTTCGCCCGTACTAAGTTGATAGCCTCTATTATTTGCTAATTTGGTTTTCTGTATTATATTATCCATAACGATGTTAAATAAGACCGGACTTAGGCTGTCGCCTTGTCGAATTCCGGTTCGGATATTGATCTTTTCTGTTAATTTGCCATTTATTCTTAGTTGCGTTGTGTTACCGGTATTTAGGTCTTCTATTATTTTAATCATATGCTTAGAGATGCCATCTTCTCTGCATAGTCGCAGCACGTCCTTCAGTAAAACACGGTCAAAAGCCTTAGTTAGGTCAATAAAACACATATAGGTCGGTTTATTGTATTCTAGCGATTTTTCTATTATTTGACGTATTATAAAGAGAGCATCAATTGTCGATCTATTCCTACGGAAACCCTGTTGTTCTTCACTCATATTTATTGCTTGAGTTATTTTATTGGCCATCATTCCAGTGAATAATTTTGCGACACTGCTTAGTAGAGTTATCGTCCTATAATTGGATGGATCGTTTTTATCTCCTTTCTTAAAGATAAGTATTGTCACGCTTGTTCTCCATTCCTCTGGTATAGTGGATTTGTTTAGGATTTTTTGAAACAGTGCCGTCAGTTCAGTCACCAAAGCGGCACCTCCATATTTCAGTAGTTCATTGGGAATGGTATCAGTGCCTGGGGATTTTCGGTTTTTTAATTTCTTTATAGCATCAGCCACTTCTTCATGAGTAATATGTATCATCTCATCGTTGTCTTCTATGTGTTCAAGAATAGTTTCCTTATCTATTTGGCTGTTGAACAGGGTGCTCAGGTACTCTAACCATCGCTTTTCGCTTATATTGCTGACCTGTCGATATTCATTAATTTTCCTTTCTTTTATTTATTCTTTATTCTTGCACGATATGTGCAAATTTTCAATGATTTAAATATTTAATATCAAAATGAAACGATCAACATAAAAATGCCTCAAAAATTTTGGATTGAAAAGAACATCGGAAAAAAACCGCAAGTCCTTATAAAAACACGAGATTGAGTCCTCGAATAATTTAAACCGCGGATTAATTAAAATCGAATCACTTAATACAATAAGCATTATTTTAATTACCATAAAAAACTGATTATTAAACGTGAAATCCGCGGATTAAACGTGAAAACCACAGATTAAACGTAACAAAATTATTTATTCTCTTTTTAAAACGCCATCTGTCGAGAGCTAATTGCATGCCCGGTACTTTTCTTGCACGATGATGTGCCAATTTTCAATAATGTGTATATTTGACATCAAAATAGAAAGATCATCATAAAAAGTAATTAAAAATTTTGGATTAAGAAATAATTCAAATAATAACAGCGAATCCATATAAAAAGGCGAGATTGAATCTCGAAAATTTATATAAACCGCGGATTGATTGAAAACGAATTACATAATACAATAAGAATTATTCTAATTTCCCAAAAACTGATGATTAAACGTGAAAACTGAGGATTAAACGTGAAAACCGCGGATTAAACGTAATTAAATTATTTATTCTATTTTGAAAACGTCGTCTGCTGAGATCTAACTGCATCTCGGTCTATTTCTTGCATGGTGATGAGAAAATTTCTAATGATGTATATATTTAATATCAAAATGGAACGATCAAGATAAAAGTGCTTTAAATCGCATGAAACAATATTGCTTCAAAAAACTAACGATTAAACATGAAAACCACGGATTAAACGTAATCAAATTATTTAATCCTTTTTGAAACGTCATTTGTGGAGAGCTAACTGCATGTCCGGTCTTTTTTTGTATGTTGTGCAAATTTCAAAATGTATATATTTGGAAAAATTATCATAAAAAGTCCTTAAAAATTTTGGATTAAGAATCACTCAAAACAATCACCGAAAATTTATATAAAACCGCGAGATTGAGTCCCCGAATCTATATAAACCGCGCATTTATTAAATTCTAATCACATAATACAATAATAATTATTCTAATTACTACAAAAACTGATGATTAAACGTAAAAATTAAGGATTAAACGTGAAAACCGCGGATTAAACGTAATCAAATTATTTATTCTATTTTTAAAACGACATCTGACGAGAGCTAACTGCATGCCCGGACCTTTTCTTGCATGATGATTGGCAAACTTCCAATTATGTGTATATTTGATATCAAAATGGAAAGATCATCATAAAAAGTCCCTAAAATTTTGGATTAAAAAACACTCCGAATAATAACCGCGAATCCATATAAAACGCAAGATTGAAAGCGCGAATTCATATAAACTGCGGATTTATTAAAATCAAATTGCATGAAACAATAGAATTTATTCTAATTATCACCAATAACTGATGAACAAACGTGATTACTGTGGATTAAACGTGCAAACCGCGGATTAAACGTATAAATCGCGGATTATACGTAATCAAATTTTTATTCTATTTTTAAAATGTCATTTGTCGAGAGCTAACTGCATTCCCGGTCCTTTAATTGCATGATAATGTGCAAATTTCCAATGATGTGTATATTTGATACCAAAAAGAAAAGATCATCATAGAAAAGTTCTTAAAAATTTTGAATAAAAAAACACTCCAAATAATAACCTCAAATCTAAATAAAACCGCAAGATTGAGCCCCTAAATCCATATAAACCGCGGATTTATTGAAATCGAATCACATAATGCAATAAAAATTATTCTAATTATCGCAAAAAACTGATGATTAAACGTAAAAACCATGGATTAAACGTGAAAACCGCGAATTTAACGTAATAAAATTATTTATTCTATTTTGAAAATGTCATCTGCTGAGATCTATTTGCATCTACTGTCCTTTTCTTGCATGACGATGAGCAAATTTCCAATGATGTATATACTTAATATCAAAATAGAATGATGATGATAAAATGCTTTAAATTGCATGAAACAATAAAAAGTATTCTAATTGCTACAAAAACTGACGATTAAACGTGAAAACTACGGATTAAAAGTAATCAAATTATTTATTCTATTTCTAAAACGTCATCTGTCAAGAGCTAACTGCATCTCCGGTTCTTTTATTGCATGATGATGTGCAAATTTCCAGTGATATGTATATTTGATATCAAAATAGGAAGATCATCATCAAAAATCCTTAAAAATTTTGGATTAAGAAATACTCCAAATAATAACCGCGAATTCATATAAACTGCAGATTTCTTGAAATCAAATTGCAGGAAACAATATAAATTATTTTAATTATTAAGAATAACTCATGATTAAACGTGATTACTGCGGATTAAACGTGCAAACCGCAGATTAAACGTGAAAACCGTGTATTATACATAATCGAATTATTTATTCTATTTTTAAAATGTCATCTGTCGCGAGCTAACTGCATCCACGGATCTTTTCTTCCATGATGATATGCAAATTTTTGATAATGTGTATAGTTGTTATCAAAATGGAACGATCAACATAAAAATGTCTTAACAATTTGCATTAAACGAACAGAGCAAATAAAAATTGCAAATTTATATAAAACCGCAAGATTGAGCCCCGAATTTATATAAACTGCGGATTTATTAAAATTAAATTACACGAAACAATATAAATTATTCTAATTACCACGATAAACTGATGATCAAATGTGCAAACGCCGGATTAAACATAATTAAATTATTTATTCTATTATTAAAAGGTCATCTGCCGAGAGCTAACTGCATCCCAGATCTGTTTCTTGCACGATAATGTGCAAATTTCCAATGATGTGTATATTTGATATCAAAATAAAACAATCAACATAAAAATGCTCTAAAAATGTTGGATTAAACGAAAACCGCAAATAAAAATTGGGAATTCTTATAAAACCGTAAGATTGAGCCTCGAATTCATATAAAGTGCGGATTTATTAAAAGCAAATTGTGCGAAACTATAGAGATTATTTTAATTACTAAGAACAATTGATGAATAAACGTGATTACTGCGGATTAAACGTGCGAACCGTTAAGTATACGTTATCAAATTATTTATTTTATTTTTAAAATGCCATCTGTCGAGAGCTAATTGCATCCACGGATCTGTTCTTGCAAATTTTTAATGATTTGTATATTTAATATCAAAATGAAAAATCAACATAAAATTACTCTAAAAATTTTGGATTAACGAAAACCGCAAATAAAATCGCTAATTCATATAAAACCGCAAGATTGAACCTCGAATTTATATAAAGTGCGGATTTATTAAAATCAAATTGCGCGAAACTATACAAATTATTTTAAATTTTAAGAATAATTGATGATTAAACGTGATTACTACGGATTAAATGCGAAAACCGCGGATTAAATGTGCGAACCGTTAATTATACGTTATCAAATTATTTATTTTATTTTTAAAATGCCATCTGTCGAGAGCTAATTGCATCCACGGATCTGTTCTTGCAAATTTTTAATGACGTATATATTTGATATCAAAATGAAACGATCAACAGAAAAATGTTTTAAAAATTTTGGATTAAACGAAAACCGCAAATGAAAATCGAGAATTTATATAAAACCGCAAGATTAAACCTCGAATTCATATAAAGTGCGGATTTATTAAAATTAAATTGCGCGAAACAATAGAAATTATTTAAAATTTTAAGAATAATTGATGATTAAACGTGATTACTTCGGATTAAATGCGAAAACCGCGGATTATACGTGCGAACCGTTAATTTTACGTTATCAAATTATTTATTTTATTTTTAAAATGCCATCTGTCGAGAGCTAATTGCATTCACGGATCTGTTCTTGCAAATTTTAATTGATGTGTATATTTAATATCAAAATGAAACAATCAACATAAAAATACTCTAAAAATTTTGGATTAAACAAAAACCGCAAATAAAAATCGCCAATTCATAAAAAACCGCAAGATTGAACCTCGAATTCATATAAAGTGCGGATTTATTAAAATCAAATTGTGCGAAACTATAGAAATTATTCTAATTACTAAGAACAATTGATGAATAAACGTGATTACTGCGGATTAAACGTGCAAACCGCGGATTAAACGTGCGAATCAAATTATTTACTCTATTTTTAAAATGCCATCTGACTATAGCTAATTGCATCCACGTACCTGTTCTTGCAAATTTTCAATGATGTGAATATTTGTTAATAAAATAGTACGATCAACAAAAAATGTCTTAAAAGTTTTAGATTAAGAAAAAACCGCACGTAAAAGTCTCGAATCCATATAAAATCCATAAAACCGCCGATTTATTAAAGAGAAATCGCATGAAACAATAGAAATTATTCTAAATACTACGAAAAACTGACGATTAAACGGGAAAACTGCGGATTAAACGTGAAAACCGTAAATTTAATTTAATCAAATTTTAATTAATCAAATGTGGTCTAGGAACCGCTCGCTTAATCTACTCATATAAAACTAGAAATTACTTTACAGTGACTACCACCGAGGTTACAGATTCAAACAAAAACTTTAGTTAAACATTGTCTTACATTTTGACATCTAATATCATCTGATAAAATAGAGTTCAAGCGAGTAGTAGCACCCGTACCTTGCTCGGAGTTACCAAAAATTTCGTAGATATTTAAATTCAAAATATGCTGTAAAACTACATTAAAAGTCAAATGGAGTTCAATCGATTAACATCGATTTTACATAAAAATTTGAAATGGAACGAAAAATAGGAAAAACTTTCCCTCCCTAAGTTTTACACGGTTGCGACTCGAGCAATGGGAATGGATGCTCATTAATATACAATGAATAATACTCATATATTCGATTTTGACACCGAAAGAGAATACAAGACAACAAGAAAGCACAAAATAGTATTTTAACATTTTCTTACTTATTTTAATCTTTAACTCGGAAATCTTTAATTTTTGACAATAAAGGGTTATAAATCCAGTTCTTAATTAATTTCATGTTTTAAGATGCAAATACTGTTATAACCATAAACATTAAAAAAAATCATATTTTAAGAATGAATTTAATAATTTCAAATTAGGTGAAATTGTACTTGATTTTAATACAAACTGGTAAATTTGTTTTCCACTAACATTTCTTTAATGAAATTTTTTAGTCTATGATTTCGATAATCATTTTTGTTTTGAATTCCAGATTCTCATCCGATATTCGAAATATAAATGATCATCGATTTTATAAACTAAAAAATTTCATTAACAAAACAGTAAGTGAAAACAAATTTGCTAATTTATATTATAAAATTAAAATAAAAGTTTGATATTAATAGAAGCTCATTGAGGCTAAAATTCAAACTGGGTGGGAAAATAGAAAATCCATTTCCTCAGCCCCTTCCTCTAAAAGTTTTCGAGAACTCCGCGACGGTTGTGGTTTAAATGATAGTAATGAAAGCTCAAATATTTTATATTAATTTTACGCAAAACTTCGTCTTGAGAAGACTAAATTTCTCCCCTCCCCTTATTAACGGTTTTGCAAATAACTCGGCTACGGTTGTGGTTCTAAACGATGGAAATTGTAACTCATTGAATCTCGATCGTTTGACACTAATTTCAGTAAAAATTCGCGATGGGGGTAGGCGAAATGTACCTCTCAAGTTTCAATATCAAAATACAAAATTCCTATTATTAGGTTTTGAAACATTAAATAAAAACTAATATTAAATAAAAAGTTAAAAAAAAAGTTCAAGAACTAATTTCGACTAAAATTTAGCTCTAAGGCTCACTGTTAGGATACAATACCCCAAAATTGTTTTTGAAATTTCTATTAATTTTTGAAGTACAATGCACGTAAAATTTAAACACACAGAGACATTTTTTGAAAATAGATTTATTTAGCTTGCAGCTTCTACACAAAAACAATGCGTAGGTTAATAAAGTAAATATGTGAAAAACAATATTTCATTTATTGGGGAAGCATTTCAAATTAAATTTAAAAGAAAGAAATTGTTATTTTTGATTCAATATGATTTGCTTTTCAATCAAAAATAAATAACTGAACGAGTACTTCAATAAATATGTACATTATGTAGTACATATATTTAATAAAGAATATGCTTATTCTGCAGAGAAAATGTTTACTATACAAATTAAATTAATGACTTTATCTCCGGACGGTTACTTCCCTCCCCCCGTTATTATTTTTGACAAAAACAAAATTTTATTAATAAATTTTCTAAATTTTCTCTTAGAAAGTTTCATTGACTGGTCAGTACTTCCGCGTAGGGTTGAAAGCTGGCTACAAAAGACAGGCTGAACAGGGCAGTTAGGGAAAAATTTAATTGACATTATTAAATTTCGAACAGTTAAAGCATCCGCATAACTAATTTAATGGCAGAAATGTAGTTGGGGAAGTGTCACAATAATTTTATAGTTTTCATTACTGGTTAAAGTTGTTAAGGCCTCAAAGTTTCGGGTCTTGTGCAAAGAAATTTATTTTGTTTGAGAAGCAGATGCTACGAGCGAAGGTTGAATTTCGAATTGCGATATTATTTAAAGCTTTATTATTCAAACAGAAAATTTAATTATTATAAATTCAAGTTACCCTCCTAATAACTTCTGGTCATTTATGATTTTTGATACCCCAACGGTGGTGGCCTGGTGTGAACGGTTGTTGTTGCCTCACAAACGTTGTTTTATACAAAATTTAAGCTTTTTGCGCTAAAATAAATTGTGGGATTATTTCAAATAAATATTTTTATGCAGTTTTATTTATGTATGTAGCTGATTTGGATAGTAAATTTATTTACGACATTTTTATGTTATTTATTATCCTAGCATCGACAGTAATAAACCAGTTAATACCAAATAAAATGAATAGTGAACCTATAATATTTTAAGTTTATAACCTCAAACTTATTGTTAGTGCATTGAGATTGGAAAAATATAAGTTAGCGATTAAAAAAACATATTATATACCTTTTCATATCGTAATTATTCAATTTTTTCATTAATATAATTAAAAATTACTTATGATAACGTAAATCAATAAATTGCCGATATGAGAAGTATAATAATAAATTATTAAAATATTAATTATTTTTATTTATAATGTTCCTACAAAATAAATAAGATGGTTACTAAATTTTAAATAAAAAACTATTAATAATATAATTTATTGTACTTTTTTTGCTTTAATTTAATATTTTTATTTTAATTTTTTAATTAATTGTGTTTTTTTCAATATCTTTCACCACGCCAAACAGTTATAAATTGCTATGATCCAAATGATAAATTCCACTGTTTAAAAGACTGATTACTGAATTTAGTTGCTTCTTTGATGATGTAAATTTCCCTAAATTTAGCCTTGTAAAAAACTTTGCTTTTATTTAGGTAAAATTTAAATTTTCTTTGTTCAACATAATTGTAATTAACAGTTTATTTTTTGATAAAGGTAAACTTTGTTTAAAATTTCCTTTAGGACTAAACTAGCAAATTTAAGTCTTTGCATGAAAATGTCTTTTTTATGGTCAGACAAAAAATGATCTTAAATTTCAAATAAATTTTTCAGTTTAATATTACCTTCAAAAATGTTGTTTTGTTGATTTCCAGTTGCTTTCCTTTTTATTTCGAGTTACTTTTTCACACTGCTTAACAAATTTTCATTTTGTATTTTTCATTTTTGTCCCAATTTTCTTGTTGTACACCCACTTTATTCAACTCACTCCAATTATTACAATTATTTATTTTATCATCTTTCTTTATATATTTAATTTTAACTTTTCAATTTTTATTAATTTATTCATTTGCTTGGGATACAATTATTTTCCACAGAACTCCAAACATTAAACTTCTTTTTAAAACTTTTCTTACTTGGTGTTGTCTGCAGTTATGGCTGACTGACCTTTTGGGACTGAAGTATTTTAAAATCTAAAATTCATTGGAGTGGCAACCAAAACATATTAAATTTTTTACCAAATACTAAAATATACGTTTTTTGTTTATTTTATCAGAATTTACATTTTCTCTTATTAATTTAAAAGTTAAAATTAAAATACAATTTTTTCCTTTTACGGCTGACAATTCTTTTCATCATACTTACAAAGCAAAATGTGGTCATAATTCAAATTTTTCTTTCACATAATTTTTTTCAGTAGCTTAAAAAGTTAATTTTAATTAAGTTTTTTATTTTTATAATTTTTTTGATTTTCAGCAGATTTTGTTTACATTTTACAATAATTTTAAGCAAAAATTTGTTGCAAACAATTAAATTAAATTTTACAATCTCATAAATTTATACACTTATTCTTTTGATCCTGTTGGCGATTTCTGACTTATTTTGAATGAACTAAAAAAATTTTTTAAATAAATATTTTGAAAATGAATTTCTTATAAATTTAAAGTTGTACACAACAATGGTAATAAAAATCTACCCTATAATATAAAATGGTAAGGGTTTTTATGCAACGCTAAAATGTAACGCGCAGATACAACGCGCAGATGCTTTTTATCCGATTATCCCGATGTATTATCCGATGAGCCAATTCATTAAATGCATATATCTACCCTATAATATAAAAAGGTCAAGCTGTATTAAATTTCAATTACCGAAAAACATGAGATCATCTGATATTGAACATGCAAATTGGTTATTGAATATTGGCAATGGTAATATAGACGTATTAAAAGTACCGGATAACTGGGAATCTACAAATATAATTCATGATATCTACGGCAAGTCCATTTCTTCTAATGCCAATCTCTTCGACCGAATTATATTAGCTTGCCACAATGATGATGTTCGCACATTAAATAATAAAATTCTGAATTTAGTCGAGGGCGAGGTTCATACCTATTTAAGTGTAGATACAGCCAAACATCGAGGGCTCGATCAAACAGATGAAGACATTCAGTTGGAATATCCAGTCGAATATTTAAATTCGTTGAATTACCCTGGATTTCCGGTACACAAGTTACAACTCAAAATAGGAACTGTTGTTATGCTAATTCGTAATCTAAGTATTAAGGATGGCCTCTGCAATGGTACGCGTCTACAAATTGTTAAATTACATAAACATTCAATAGCTGGTAAGATTATGACTGGTGATCATATCGGCAATGTTATATTTATCCCCCGAATTAAATTGGATACAGGCGATACATCTGCAAGCAGATTACCATTTGTACTGCATAGACGACAATTTCCGATAGTGTTGGCATTCGCTATTACTATAAATAAGTCTCAAGGGCAGAGCTTTGACAAAGTTGGTATTTATATCGATAGGCCTTTGTTTAGTCATGGACAGTTATATGTGGCGTTATCAAGATGTCGAGTAAAGAATGGCATACAAATTCAAAGTACAAGCAATATAACAAATGTCGTATGGAAAGAAGTTTTGTAACTCGAAGGTTTATTCCTTTATATGGAAAGGTTATCCACTAGACTTCTATTAAACTACAAAAGGACAGCCAATCAACGAAAAGAAGAAACAAATCACGAAAAGTAAATCTTCCCATACGCCAGAAAGACGCAATGCAAGCATGACACGTTAGAACCAATCAGGATAACCAAAACAAGATCCAACACTCAAGCGTTGCCGTTGGATCAACCTCACAAAAAACCGAAATTATACCAAAGACGATCCTGTACAAGACTTAATCACAGCACTTGACACCGGCGAACAACACTTCGCTTTTTTCTATATTGGTATTTTGTTTCTTTATTTTTTGTTTAATTAATAAAGAAATTTCAAAAGGTGGCATGGATGGCGACATCTGCGGTGAAAGTCAGTAGTAGGTGATGTTTGCTGAATATGGTTGATTTATGATTCAACAAATGTCGTAAGGAAAGAAGTTTTATAACTTGAAGGATTTTTCATTTATATACAATTACAAGCGGGCAAAACGTGAGCGGCTCAAACGCAAATTGGCTCGCGAAGCGGGCCAGGGGGGTTGGGCCGCGTAGCGGCCAGGGGGGCGGAGCCCCCCTAGTATTAATATATTTTCTCTACTTTTCAGATGCACAGCAAAAATTCAAGTGAGCCAGTAGAAATAGAAACTTCTTACTAAAGATTGGCATATGCAACATTTTATAAAATAAGTTTTATTTATTTAATTTTAAGATCAATTTTGAAACTTATGTCAGTCCTATTAAAATTTCCGAAACAAAATACTATAACAAAGTTAAATTTTAATTGGCGATTCTGCTACGAATTCTAAGGCGAACGCCGCTATTTCCAATAAATTAATTTATTAATTAATTAATTAATTATTATTATAATTATTATTATTATAAATATAACCAAACGAAATATAACTACTATAAAATTTAGACAGCATCTATGATAAATATTGGAGCAAGTGCGAGAGCAGCGTGTTTCCAACCAAAGGTAAGTGACGTCTTTTATTAGCACGGTAGTAATCCGAGAGGTCAACCGCTAGAGGAAATTGTGTAAAATTAACTTCAGACTTCACGTACTTCATTAATAATTTACGCTATTTAAACTACTTCATTGATACTTCATTGTATTTCACGTACTTCATCGCTATTTCAGAGACTTCATGTATTAAAAATATTACCAATTTTTCAAAAAATAATACTTATTATTCCACTCCCCCCAGACCCCCTGGATTGAGTAGTTTATTTTTTATAAAAAGTAAATTGAAGATTTCCCGTTGCAGAGGCACTGGAGGGTGTTCCACACCCCCCCAGACTCCCCGGTTTAACTAATTTATTTTTATTAAAAGTGAAATAAATATTTAAGCATATCTCAAGTTTCTTAAAATTAGCTGTAGCCAAACAAATGTGTTTAATTCAAAATCTGGGAATTAATTATTATATAAACTGCATAGTCAGGGGGTACGAAATACAGCATATTATTTGCATGGTTGTAGTCCATTTTAAAAAACTTCTTTGCACCGCAATACATGACAATAAAAATGTCACGTTAAGAAAATATTCTGACATCTGCAAATCACTTCTGATAAATGAAACCGTTCTAAACCGGGGGGTCTGGGGGGTGTGGAACACCCTCCAGTGCACAAATTTTGTAATGCAGTTCATTAATGCCCGGTTGCACCGCTTTTGACTTAAGTATAAAACTGAAGCTGTCTTTGACAGCGTCAAATTAAAATGTACAAAAATTCAAAAAAGCAAAACAGGCCTGCGAAAAACTGAATCGTTCCGCAGGCCTGTTAGTTTAATTTATTTATTCATTAACTATAAATGGTTTTTACTTCTAATTATAACATATTATCGACAGGTGTTCAAATATATCATGTTGTAAATTTCAGCACGTTATCTGTACTCTGTTTTTAACCGTGGTTTGTTCTTATGGTAAAATTACATTGGTATTTGCCACCTTAAGATTATTTTAAAAGTTTGTTTCGCATGTAACTTAAGCTTCTGCTACAAAACATGATTGTTTTTAAGGCTCGTGTTTTGCTCGTTTTTACGAGCGAATACGAGTATATATTTTGACGTAAGCATAATTAATTTATTTTAAAATAATTAATTTTTTGCTTTTATATCGCATAATTCAAACGTTTTAATCGGGAGTGGGACTTTCTGAAACTTCAGGTGTTCTTAAATAGTGCGATTCAAATGAGCAAATTAACTAAAAGTTTTACATTTTGTAAATTTTAATTTGACGCTGTCAAAAGAAACTTAAGTTTTATACTTAAGTCACAAGCGATGCAATACGGCATAAATGTTTATAAATTATCTTAGAAGCTTTATAAAACCATGTTCCACATTCTTCATACCCCCCGGATTGAGTAGTTTATTTTTTATCAGCTGTACACTGAAGATCTTTTGTTGCAGATGCACTGGAGGGTGTTCCACACCCCCCAGACCCCACGGTTTAACTAATTTATTTTTATTAAAAGTGAAATAAATATTTAAGCATATCTCAAGTTTCTTAAAATTAGCTATAGCTAAACAAATGTGTTTAATTAATAATCTGAGAATTAATTATTATATAAACTGCATAGTCCGGGGGTATGGAATACAGCATATCATTTGCTTGGTTGATTTCCATTTTAAAAGCTTCTTTGCATCGCAATAAATGACAATAAAAATGTCTTTTCAAAAAATAAATTGCCCAAACCGGGGGCGTGGAACACCCCCCCCTCAGTACACAAATTTTGAAATGCAGAATCTATATATATAAATGTGAAATGGTATTTCTTTGTCACGCATGATTTCCGAAACTACTGAATCGATCGACTTGCCGTTTTTTAAATGATAGAGTACATCTTGGAGCAGGTTTAAAGCCTAATTCCGCGTTTGTAAGTTAATAAACAATGAAGTAATTACATTTTTGTACACACGTCTAAACAGATTATCTACAGATTTAATCTGATAATCTACAGATTAGTGACATTTTTAGGTTGGTTAAATAACCTACTTCAAATCACTATATAAACTATCTACAGAGTGCTTCGTTTGTGTATAATTTTGCATGCTTTATTTTCGTTTGCACCTCTTCTGTTTGTGAATTATTTTGAAAATTAGTTATGGGGGCTTAAATCCTTTAGTCCTGCTTAAATCCTGCTGTTGACAGATTAAGGCTGCGTGTACATTGGATCCATTGTACCGTAAGGATTCGAGCACCCTACAACTAATTTTCAAAATAATTCAAACAGAGAGATACTAATCGAGAATAAAATATACACTATCATGCACAAATGATGCACAAACAATTATTTCGACCTAAAATCCCCCTTCCCCAATTAATTTGTCAACAGATGGCGCTATTTGTCAACCAATGATACATCTATCTTCTATATATATAAAAATCAATGTCTGTTTGTTTGTTTGTCCTCCATTTTCTCCTGAACCATTTGACCGATTTCAACCAAATTTTGTACAATATCTTATTAGGACTTGAAATAAGTTTCTGTGCAAAAATATCTGTAAAATGTGAGAAGAGGAAAAGATTTCACATAATTAGGGAAATTCGGTGACGCGCATGAATGGATTAACGAGATTCATATTATGTTGGTAAAACAGTTTCATTTATAAATCTATATCTATATTATAATATAAAAATAACAAGGTGGAACTCGGATGACCGCAGTTCTTAGGCTTCTATACAGCTACCTTTTGGTTTACAATTATATAATATTTTGTAATTATTTTTAATTTAAATTTATAATTTTTTCTTTATCTGCACGATCATCAGATTATCTTAATTTTTTTAGTTGGTAACAAAATTTTCTATATAAGAAATTGACTTGCATTTTGTAAGTGTTATTTTTACGTTTTACGTAATTTTACTTTCACTCTTTCGCACCTTTAATTGGTTAGTTCGTTTATTACCAACCCAAAAAGTGTAAGATGAATAAAATAATCTCATAAACAATTGAAAAAGCGTCCACAACTCTGTGTGTTTAATCTCAATTAATTATTTTGAATCTTGTTAATCCATTCACGCGTTTGTCCATCTACCCACAAAAAAAGTAAAGTTAATTTAGTGACTTTGAATTATGCGGACGGACGGACGGACGGACAGACGGACGGACAGACGGACAGACGGACAGACGGACAGACGGACAGACGGACAGACGGACAGACGGACGGACGGACACGAAGCCAGATCATAAGGCTTCTTTCTATACTATGTATAGAAGCCTAAAATGAATGTTTGTTTGTCTCTTAATAACCCTAGACTTTTGATCGATTTTAATCAACAAGTACTCCAACAAGTCAGTAGAACTTTGGGAAGGTTTCTGTGCTATAATATCATTAAAAATGTGAGAGCAGGGAAAGAATTGTTTGACTAATGGGAAGTAAGACTAAAATCATTCTGAAACGCTCTAGGAACGGAAAGCAAGATTTTCCGTCGAAAAGAAAACCTCAGGCAAAGCAGGATACTCGGAAAATAAAATACTTTACACAAAGGCAAAGTATTTTAATTTTAGAGACCCAGGCGAAGCCGGGTATCCAGCTAGTATTAGATATTTATAAATTATCCTAGAAGCTCTATGAAACCGCTTTAGTGTTCTTAAGAATAACAAAATACCTTGGGAGGATTTTTATACTCTCCAGAACCTCCGATCTATGATGTTTACATCAATAAGAAATAATAAATTCATTTATATTCCGTTTTTAATTTAAAAGAACTGCATCGTTTCGCAATAATGTTTAAAAATTTCACGTTACCGTAGCAACAGTCAAGCGGATATGCTGAAATCTTGAATTCACTTCTGATAAATGAAACCGCTCAAACCGGGGGGTCTGGGGGGTGTGGAACACCCTCCAGTGCCCAAGTATTGAAATTGAAATAGATACGAGTATAAACACAATTTTACCAATTTTATAGATTAAGATTTCTCTGCTCTCCTCCGGCCGCTACAAGCAGTTTTGACAAACGCAACTACGTTAAGACTCGGATTCACCTTAAAAGTGTATGTTTTCCGAAATTTGTCTTTCATAATTCTTTCATAATTCGTTGTAACAACTGAGATTCTGTCGCCACAACCTATTTTAATTTAAATGGGTGGGGTTAAAGTTCAAAAGAGCCAATGAGAAAATTGCATTGTAAATACATTTTTAAAACCGCTTTCTTTCAAAATTTGTGGATTGTTTGCAATTTTTATTTTTTTACACTAACTAGGGGGCTCCACCCCTGGCGCTTCATGAGCCAATTTACGTTTGAGCCGCTCACGTTTTGCCCGCTTGTAATTGTATGAAAATGAAAAATCCTTCAAGTTATAAAACTTCTTTCCTTACGACATTTGTTGAATCATAAATCAACCATATTCAGCAAACATCACCTACTACTGACTTTCACCACAGATGTCGCCATCCATGCCACCTTTTGAAATTTCTTTATTAATTAAACAAAAATAAACGGACACCGTCAACTGGGCGCTTCCAACTGGGCGCCGGGCAACTGGGCGCCGGTCGACTGGGCGATCGGTCGACTGGGCGAGGGTCGACTGGGCGACGGTCGACTGGGCGACGGTAGATTGGGCGACCGGTCGACTGGGCGACGGTCTACTGGGCGATCGGTCAACTGGGCGACCGGTCAACTGGGCAACGGTCCACTGGGCGAGCGGTCGACTGGGCGATTGGTCTACTGGGCTACGTCAGCGATTAAAATTAACAATAATTACAAAAACTTTACAATACATATTATACAATTTCCGTGATAAACAAGATTCCGGGTTTTGCAGATTCCGGCATATTCAGATTTCAATGAAAAGTATTTTAATTCTTTACAAGTTTAGATTACAATTAAATAATAAAATTAAAGAAATTATTTGATAATTAATCACTTACAATTATAGTTTATGAGTTACAGACATCTTTGTACAATTATGTTTCATTCTTAGAGGAAATCGTCAGTGCAACTAAACGCTAAATGAATAGCTCTGGATAAAAGATCCATTAAATAATTTATAAAAAGGCTAATCTTGCAAGTGAAAATTACAAAAATTTTTAAATTTTGAAAAGTGACAGATTTTTAACAAAAACTTGTAAAGAATTAAAATACTTTTCATTAAAATATTTAGCACAAGTTGATAATATTACCGATTAAATATTCAGATTTCACTGTAGGTGAAAATTTTCGAGCGTTCAAGATTTTAATAAAAGTAAAAATATTTATTATTAATAAATAAATATAATTAAAAATATTTAACATTATTCCATATTATAATTGTATGAGATCCCACGAAGAAATTCTATAATGTTACGGCGATCATAGTTAATAACCTTGTGTAAAATCCTATTATCGGCCTCTACGTATCGTCTTCTTTTTGCTGGATTTTCATACCCAGCAAGATTTCTGTCATATTCAACATCATACGTTTTTGAATTTCTTTTAATTTCTTTATAAAGTCCACAAAGTAGGATGCGCAATACCACTTCCAAAGCCTAGCTGCATTTAAAATTATGAAAAGTAAATCGAGTTCCTCACTAATCGAGTTGCACAACAATCGAGTTCCACGGTATTCACTCTCTATCTAAATAGTACTAACCTAGTTCCCAAGTCGACCGTTCGCCCAGTAGACCAATCGCCCAGTCGACCGTCGCCCAGTTGACCGGTCGCCCAGTTGACCGATCGCCCAGTAGACCGTCGCCCAGTCGACCGGTCGCCCAGTCTACCGTCGCCCAGTCGACCAATCGCCCAGTCGACCCTCGCCCAGTCGACCGATCGCCCAGTCGACCGGCGCCCAGTCGACCGGCGCCCAGTTGGAAGCGCCCAGTTGTCGCGTACCGAAAATAAAGAAACAAAATACCAATATAAAAAAGCGAAGTGTTGTTCGCCGGTGTCAAGTGCTGTGATTAAGTCTTGTACAGGATCGTCTTTGGTATAATTTCGGTTTTTGTGAGGTTGATCCAACGGCAACGCTTGAGTGTTGGATCTTGTTTTGGTTATCCTGATTGGTTCTAACGTGTCATGCTTGCATTGCGTCTTTCTGGCGTATGGGAAGATTTACTTTTCGTGATTTGTTTCTTCTTTTCGTTGATTGGCTGTCCTTTTGTAGTTTAATAGAAGTCTAGTGGATAACCTTTCCATATAAAGGAATAAACCTTCGAGTTACAAAACTTCTTTCCATACGACATTTGTTATATTGCTTGTACTTTGAATTTGTATGCCATTCTTTACTCGACATCTTGATAACGCCACATATAACTGTCCATGACTAAACAAAGGCCTATCGATATAAATACCAACTTTGTCAAAGCTCTGCCCTTGAGACTTATTTATAGTAATAGCGAATGCCAACACTATCGGAAATTGTCGTCTATGCAGTACAAATGGTAATCTGCTTGCAGATGTATCGCCTGTATCCAATTTAATTCGGGGGATAAATATAACATTGCCGATATGATCACCAGTCATAATCTTACCAGCTATTGAATGTTTATGTAATTTAACAATTTGTAGACGCGTACCATTGCAGAGGCCATCCTTAATACTTAGATTACGAATTAGCATAACAACAGTTCCTATTTTGAGTTGTAACTTGTAAAAACCGGAAACCCAAAAAAAAGGGAACAACGAATTTAAAAACACTGGATATTAAGTGAAAATTAAATCTTGATCGTTCTTCTACTGTGGCCAAAAGACACTTTTGTAGACAAAATCGTACCGATAAATAAATGATCGTAATGTTCCCGAACAAAATTCCATTTCAAGCAAATAAGCCCCTAAGAGTTTGATTGATCATTTGGATATGGAAGTAGAAAATGAAAGTGTTCCTTCAGTCCCATGGAAAAGTAGAGAAATGTCTGGATTTAATTATGATGTCTCCATTGATTATGCAACCGATTCTCACGTTTCGATTGAAACCATGACTTCCAGCAGTAACTACTGTCGTGCATTAAAATGGGAAAAAGAAGCACCTGGCCTGTGTTGTTGTAGTGGAAAAGTTTTACTCGATGACATTGTTGAACCGCCAGAACCATTAAAGAGTTTACTACTTGGCACTCACTATAATTCGGACAATTTCCTTAGAAATATACGAAAGTACAACTCCGCTTTTCAAATGACATCGTTTGGTGTCACCGAGATACGGCATGGAAATTTTATGCCCACGTTTAAAATTCAAGGCCAAGTTTACCATGCAGTTGGTTCCTTATTTCCAAAAATGCAAGAAGAACCCAAGAAGAAGACAAGATTTCTTTGAATCATCAAACAAATAAATTTGTTTGGTCCGAACAAACAATTTTTACCGTTTCCTTAACTTAAAATTCTCAAACTTTTCAAAAAAAAGTAAATTCAGACAAAGGCAAAGTATTTTATTTTAGTGAGACCCCGGGCAAAGCCGGGTATCCAGCTATATACTATGTATGTGCAGCTGTAACAAATATTGCGTTATATTGGACTTTTGACTGCAAATATTTTTATTTTTAAACTTTTAACATTTTACTGTTCACTTAAAAATGTATGATTAAATATAATAATAGACCATACAGAGTGAATTTAAAATTATTCCCAACAGTGCGGCCTTTAGGCCCACAACCTGGTCAGCTAGTATAGTTTAAAACAAAAGATGTACAAACTAAACTAAATGATGCATAATCATGCGCAAACAATAAATTGACTAACATATCCATAAATCGATTATCTGTATATCAAAAGATCTAAGAATCCGTTTAGCTTTTGTATTTCTTCAAAATTTCGAAAGGAGAAGAAGCACAAACGAAAATAAAGTTTCACAAACACGTACAAGCAAAAAGCAAACTATGTTAACTATTTTAAATCTAAAATTTAAACATAGCATACCTCCAGTCCCCCCCTCTTTCCAACACTTTTCGAAGGTCTCTCTTCTTTTCTTATAATTAGGACTACTCCTGTTTGTTCGAAAACGAAAAAGGTAAAAGCGAAAATAAATTATGTACAATCATGCACAAACAATGCACAAACGATTATTAAGATTTTTTTCAAAATTGCAAGGGGGAGCTAAATAGTAGGTCTTCAGCCCCTCCTCCAATTAATTTTCTAAATAATTTAAAAACAAAAGAGATCCAAACGAAAAGAAAGACTGCACAATAGATTTAGACTTTTTTGAATTAAAAATTTGCAATAGAGGGAGCTTGGGACATGCACGTTATCAAATTCCATCCAATCAGACCAAAACAACTAAACAAAAACAAATCAAAATACCTGATTGGTTATTTCGTCAATTTAACTTTAATGTATTTTAACTCATAGATAAATATGTATAGTTGAAGAAATAGGGCATAACAAGATGGTTTGAATTGCATTATTGCATTCTGAAGCCATCTCTGTTAAACCGGAACAAGCGCATTATTTTCACTTCAAGGTAATTGATTATTCACGACCAAGCAATGAATTACCAAAGCTTTCTATTGAGCTACCAAAATAATTATTATTGAATACACGTGTCTTATCTACGATACACGTTGACCGTAGCGCATGCGTACAAGCTAGGTTCAACTTCATGTAGTTCACTAAAAATTTACTAAATTCATGATACTTCACTTGTACTTCAATATACTTTACGTACTTTATGTATTTCACCAGTACTTCACATGAGATTTCATGTACTTCACGAGATGTGTACAAAAACCTTTACCAGCGATTAACCCCTCATAATAATCAGATGTCTATAATCGAATAAATATGTCAGAGAAAAAAGTTTGTTTTGGGTATGAACCATTTTGGTATTCTATATCTCAGTAGATAAGGTAAAAGTAAGTTATTTACAATTCCGAAAAATAAAGAAAAGCAAAGAGAGCGAGGGTACATACGGCGTAATATAACTTTTCCATTATAATTTAGAAGTTTATTCACTAACATTGAAGTTATAGAATATTATATGTACATATAAATGCGAAATTTATGTGGTTCCGGAAAATATATAAAATCTCGCAAGAAATGACAATGCTCCTGTTGGAGTTATAATATATTAGCTGCAACGATGCACTATAATAATATATTATTATATTATCGGATAGTTTTATTTTAAAAAAGTTATTTTTGCTAGAATATGAAATTAATCACACTCGGAATCTTTTGTGAAAATTCCCACCAAACCTTCTTTTCTTTTTGTGGTTTACTTTTTGTTAAATTAAATTTATATATTTTTAAATTTAAGAAAACTGTTACTAATAGTTCAGGTTAACAAATTTGCAATATTGTGAAAACTAAATTATAATAAAGGGCGTTTAAAACATAACTTAGTAAACTAAGCTAGAAATTTGATTAAATGTTGAGGTTAGTCAACAGGTGGTAAATTTAATTTTATTCTCATAGCACCAATATATACAAGAGGTTTAATATACTCGCTATTGTATGTTGTTCATATGCATACCACTTACTTACTTATAGCAATATAATAATTTGTATGTAATAACGAAGTATTTGTGCTAAATGCACTTAATTTATATTTTTTAGTATTAGGTACATTTTGGTTTTGAAAGTCTAAAATACAAACAAGTCTTGTCAAGGAAAACTTGATGTTGTCCAATTTATTTTCATTTTTATAAGAATTTTCAAAAATTTTAAGATTATTTTCTCTACAGCACAATGCACTTTCTGATTCAGTGGGATTAATGTAAGAACATTTTATGCGATTTAAAATATTTAGCTCAAAGAGCTTTTTGGCTGTATGACAAAAAAATTGTATAATTTAAATTAATAATTTTATATTTACCACATAGTTGAGCTTAAATAAATCAGAAAAATAATTTTATGCAATTTTCAATTAATAAAAATGATTTTTTCTGTGTACAATTCGTTGATTATTATATTATGTATTGGATTTCTGCTATACTACAAAACCAGATTAATACAAAATGTTTGTTTCATTTGTGTATATATAAAGTTTACTAAGTTACATTGACATTTCATATCCAACTAATCCCAATAACCCTGTCAAAAGCAGAATGGACATCAACTCATATGTATATTGCACCTGCAGCCTCAGATATAAAAAGTTTTTATATTTTTTTGGAGTTTTCTCGTAAAATCAGTATAAGTTCTTCATTTTACCCTGAATATTCTCTTTTGTCTCTTCACTCTAAATGGCTATTTCTATTAATGCACGGTTCTTGTCTTTGCAATTTCCTTAGACAAGGCGACAGCAATTCATTTCAATTAAGGAAACACTTCATCATGTGTGAATTATATGAGAATGTCGGTTATGCGGCTTTATAGTGCCCTTAACTACACATATTAAATATAATATTATATTATTAATAACGAATGCAAAGATATTTTCTATTACTTTCGCAAATACTTCATATTTGAGTATTTTGTTCAATTAATGAACAAATAGCTTAATTAGTTTCAATCAATCACGGCAAGATTTAAACAATTTACAAGCGGAAATGGACGTGTTTAAAATATTATTTTAATAGCACAACTGCTAAGATGACCAAGCGGTTAATTCTGATATATTTTTTCTTCTTCTTATGACCATTTCCATGTTTACTAGGTAAATTCTGACTTTCTTAATTACAGGGAAGACTATTACAAGCTGTATGTATTTCACAAAGGGGTCCTGGGGTATTTCGCTTGAATACTAATTGATTTGAAAACTTTCAAAACTTGCGATTACATTTGCGATAGCTCCAGATAAGCAAGTTTTAATTAATAATTTGATATGTTGTTCTGCTATCGTTTACCATCATAATATGCGATTTATATTACTTAATTGATTTTAATTAATTTACCAAATTTTAATTGAACTCCCTAAATATTTTCGTTTAATTAAACGTCGATACCTTTAATAATTTGTATATACGAAAACATAAATTATACGTGTAGGTAAAATTTCGTAAACAATCAAAATTTATTTTAAATTAAACAGAATTTTTGAGTTTTCCTTTTGTTGTGTTGTGCTTAATTTAGTATTTTATAAATATACATATTAGGTAGAGGTAATTTGTCAATAAAACCGACATGAATTGAAATTAAGATCACAGTACACATTAGGTCCCCCATGCCTTACATAAAAGCTGTCTCGACTCCCTGATACCACAAGAAATTGGTTCGACTTATTTTATTTTGTAAATTGCATTTGAATGGCCCCAGTCTTTGTCATTATATTTCAAGTGCTTTGAAAACAAAGAAAATTGTTTCTACGGTTACTGAACCCACGATAATTTACAACAACCCATGCTCTCGAGAATTGTTCAGGTATTTTCAACAAAAAAAGTTATTTCTACATATTGCTATGTTTCAAAGCTCTTTTATAAATTAACTTAAAATAACTAAAATTGTTCAAACTGAAAATCAAAATAGACTTACTACATTATACCGGTGTTTATTTTAAAACTTCCAGCAATTAATATCTCAAAAATCAAAAGTCAGATGAAAAAATGTTTCGAACGAAAGTTGTATGATAGCGAGGGGACAGAATATAGCATAATTGTTTTCTTAATTTATTAAACTTTTGAGGTCATTTGAAGGTGAACTTTAGTTTTTAAATGGCACCTTAATTTTTTAGCAGATTCATATTTTGCATGAAAAAATAAACAACTTTTGTTGGAAAATTTTTTATCCCACATTAGGATTTTCAAGTAAGATGCGTTTAAACAAAATAAAACATTTTAATAAACTGCAGCTGATTATAGTATCTAAATTTATTTTTTAAAAGTTAGAAGGCTGTTATTGCTTTTGTTATTATTCAACTTGAATAATTTTAGGACAATGAAAACAAAACACCGTCAAAACAAATAAATTGACATTAGTTTCTTCAACTATTGTTAGTTTTGTGATTTTCAGTGAGTTTTCAATTGTTTTCTTTGCAGTATCTTCAATAACCCTCGTAGTGAAATTTAAATAATTTTGTAACTCACATTTAATGGCGTCGTTATTAATTGAACAAAACCTAGCATCCTTTTTCAGCTATAAAACTTATTAATTTTAATAAGTTTATATAGTTTTATAATCATTTATTGATTTCCCATCCAAAAATTTGGAACCAATCCCCAAGCTTCAATGTAGGAAAAAAGTGAAGTTTTTTATCAATGTACGGTAAGGAACAAATTTCCAAGTCAATTTTAATTATTTGTAAAAAATTTTGTTTTAAAATTGTTTTAATTGAAATTACAAATGGTTTTATAAATAATTAGTTTATCATTAATTTCATTGGCACTTTCATAAGAACAATAAAACAAATGATTATTAATTTTAAAAAAGTTCATTTTCATGCCTTTTATTGATTGTTTTTGAAATAAATAATTGGTAAAGAAATATAAATTTTGTTTCTTCAAACGATTGCTGATATCTGTTAAATATTTAAAGTAAATCTTTAAACAATTAGTTACTTTTTTTTAAAGGAAACGGTCTGGCTTTCTTTTGCAAAATAACCAATTGTTAATCATCCAGAATCGTATTTAGTTTTAATTTAAGTTTTTATACAAAATTTTAATTGTTATAAATTTTAATTGTTTATTGATAAATACGCCAGGAAGTAACAGTAATATTAATCTCTAATTATTGGTTAGCAAAATCAGAAAGAATATTAATTTTGACTGGGAATGCAAGAAACAAAATAAAAAATAAGCCCAATGAAAATAAAGATATTGGGAGGTGAAAATGTCGAGATAAAAACAGAAAAATTGTAATGAGAAAACTAGAAGAGAAAACATTCCAACAAAGAAATAAGGAATTGGCAAGAATCATTCATAATTTCGACTACGGCCGCACTTCGGGGATGTCTTTTACAGTGCACGCCGCCGTAGGCGGCGTCAACCTTTAGCACATCATTTTCTATATAAATTCCACTAAAATTTAATTTTTTAATTTTTGATGGCTGGTTTAATTGTTGACGGGCGATTAAAAAGGGGAATGAGGGCATCAATAAAATAATCACATTTCTTTATTGCTTTTTTTTTCAAAATTAGTAGTCCGACCGCAAGTTTTATGTTTTTATTTATCTATTGCATTATTCTTTGTCAGCCCTTTCCGCCCACTCCTGAGCATCAGCCTCTTTCTCTAAGAGAAAGGTGAACAGCATTAAGACCCCACGGCTGCTTAAGTCCGGGTTGAATTTACCTTCATTATTGTTGATGTTGGCAGTCATCAACTCAGGGGACCGCTGGTTTTACGTGTCCTCCGAAGCACGAGAGACGGTCACGGATAGAAAGAGTCAGAAAGAAAATTTTCTTACTAGACTCCTCCGGGATCGAACCGGGTGCCTTTGCATCAGTAGTTGATCGCTCTAACTACTAGGCCAAGACCGTCTCCATTGCATTATTATATTTCATAATTAAAGAAAAGGTGAAGATACCAAACAAAAACTTTATTTTCTAAAGGTAAAAATGAGAAACTGGTGGAAAAAAAATAGATAGGGAGAAAAAAATATTAAAATAGAAGTTAATTTGTGTAAATTAAAAATCAAAAAATTGTGCAAAATTTAACAGCATTAGAAATAATAAGATTTAACATAAATCTGTGGTTTATGGCACCCAATATTCAATAGGATCATCCATTAAAACTAATTGTACCATAGCAATATATAATTATTCGAACAATAAAATGATGACGTTCTTTTATTACTGTTTTTTTTTTCAAAATATGTGGCCCGACCAAAAATTTTATTTTTTTTATTTATCTATTGCATAATTATCTTTTATAATTAAAAAAAAATTGTGAAAATTGCAGTCAGGATTGATCGTCTCTCGCCAAAATTTTTACCGAAAATTCAAGTGAACAAAACAGAGATACCAAAAAAAACTATATTTTTTGAAGGTAAAAATGGAAAACTGGCTGGAATGAGAGAACGAAGCCAAATATTTCATTAAAATAGACAACATAAATATGATACCTCAAATTCTAAAAAAAAAAGTAGGTAGATAGGAAACTTATAATAGTTAATTTGTATAAATTAAAAATTAAAAATTCTGCCAAGTTTATCAACATTACAAATAATAAAATTTAGAGTAAAGTTGTGGTTCGTGGCGCCCAAAATTTAATAGGATCATTCATTAAAACAAATTGTGTCATAGCAATATATAATTATTCGATCAATAAAAAATGATTTTTTATTACTATTTTTTTTAAATGTGGCCCGACCGCAAATTTCAGTTTTTATTAATCCTTGCACTATTATCTCTCATAATTAAAAAAAATGGTGTAAATCGCAAACAGGGTTGATCTACTCTCGTGAAAATTTTTACTGAAGATTCAAGCAAATAAAACAGAGATACCAAACAAAAATTTCTATAAGTGAAAATAGAAAACTGGTCGGAATGAAAAAAGAAAGCCAAATATTTCATTAAAATAGACAACAAAATAAAATAAATATAATACCTCAAAATTATAAAAAAGAAGTAGAGAGAAAAGAAAATGAAAATAGATAATTTGTGTAAATTAAAAAATTCTGAAAAATGTATTAGCATTAGAAATAATAAGATTTAGCGTAAAGCTGTGGTTCATGGCGCCCAATATTCAATACAATCATTTATTGAAACAAATTGTAATATAGCAGTAAATAATAATTCGATTAATAAAAGGATCACATTCTTTTATTAATGTTTTTTTTTTTAAATTTGTGACCCGACCCCAAATTCCATTTTTTTATTCATCTCTTGTAATATTATCTTTCATAATTAAAAAGAATTGTGAAAATGGCAATCAGGGTTAGTCGGCCCTCGCTAAGAATTCTTACCAAAGAGTCAAGCAAATAAAACAAACAGACCAAACGAAAAATTTATTTTCTGAAGGTGAAAATGAAAAATTGGTAGGAATGGAAGAAAAAAACAAATATTTCGTTATAATAGACTACATAATAAAGTAAATATGATACCTGAAAATCAAAAAAAAAAATAGAGAGAAAGGAAAATTAAAACAGTTAATTTATAGAAATTAAAAAATTATGCAAAATTTATCAACATTATAAATAATAAGATTTAATATAAAGCTCTGGCCATAGCGCCCAAAATTCAAAAGAATCATTCAGTAAAACAAATTGTACCATAGCAATATATAATTATTTGATCAATAAAATGATCCCACTCTTTTATTGCTGTTTTTTTCAAACTTTGTGGTCCAACCGCCAATTTTATTTTTTAATTTATCTATTGCATCTTTCATAATTACAAAAAAATGGCGAAAAGTTCAAATAGGGTTGATTGACTTTGCCAGTTTTAACTGAAGATTCTAGCGAATAACACAAAGATAGCAATCAAAAATGTTATTTTCTAAAGGTGTAAATGGAAAACTGGTAGGAAAGAGAGAACGAAGCCAAAATATGATATAAAATAAAATATAGACAACATAATGGAATAAATAACCATTGCATATTCAAATAATGAATAAATAATAACCTCAAAATCAAAAAAGGAAGAAAGAAAAATTAAAATAGTTAATTTATCTAAATTAAAAATTTAAGAAATTTTACAAAATTTATCAACATTAGAAATAATAAGATTTGGCATAAAGCTGTGGTTCATGGCGCCCAAAATTCAACAGAAAAAAAATTCTATCAATAATTTCGACAAATCGACAAATAATCAAGTAATTAAAAAAAATTGGCGAAAATCTCAAATAGGTTTGATTGACTTTGCCCATTTTAACTGAAGAGTCTAGCTAATAACACAAAGATAGCAAAAAAAATTTTAATTTTCTAAAAGTGTAAATGAAAAACTGGTGGGAATGAGCAAACAAAGCCAAAATATTTTATTAATATAAACAACATAATGAAATAAATATGATACTGCAAAATCAAAAAACGAAAAGGAGAAAGAAAAATTAAAATTCTGCAAAATTTATCAACATTAGAAATAGCGCTCAAAATTCAATAGGATCATTCATTAAAACAAATTGTACCATAGCAATATATAATTATCGATCAATAAAATGATTACATTTTTTTATTGCTGTTTCTTTTAATTTGTGGCCCGACCAAAAATTTCATTTTTTTATGCATCTATTGCATTATTTATCTTTCATAATTAAAACAAAAGGTGAAAATCTCAATCAGGGTTGATTGACTCTGCCAATTTCAACCAAGTAGTCTAGCAAATAACACAACGATGTCAAACAAGAACTTTATTTTCTGAATATGAAAATGGAAAATTGGTAGGAATGAGAGAATGAAGTCATATCCCAAGTAACATTTCTAGCTAAAAAACCAGCTGCGAATTTCAATAGCTGCTTTTTTGCTTGCTGGTTGCAAGCAATTAAATAGCTATTTTGCCAGCCAGCAAAATAGTGGCTAATTAGCTATATAATAGCTTTAAAAATAGCTTGCTGGCAGCGAGCTGCAATGATTGGCTGCAATGATTGGTTTTTACTAAAAAATTTTACCAAAGAGTCAAGCGAATAAAATAAAGATACCAAATAAAAACTTTATTTTCTGAACGTGAAAATGGAAAACTAGTGGGAATTAGGAAGTGAAGCCAAATATTTCATTAAAATAGACAACATAAAGAAATAAATATATGATATCTCAAATTCAAAAAACGAAATAGGGAGAAAAGAAAATTAAAATAATTAATTTGTGTAAATTGAAAAATTAAAAATTTGTGCAAAATTTATCAGCTTTAGAAATAATTAGATTTTGCATTAAGCTGTCGTTCAAGGCGCCCAAAATTCAATAGGGTCATTCAGTAAAAGAAATTGTAACATAGCAATATATAATTATTTGATCAATAAAATGATCACGTTCTTTTATTACTGCTTGTTTTTCAAATTTATGGCCCGACCGCTAATTTTATTTTTTTTTATTTATTTATTGCATTATTATCTTTCATAATTTAAAAAAAAAAATGGGGAAAATGTCAATCGGGGTTAATTGACTCTTCCAATTTCAATCAAGCAGTCTAGCAAATAACATAAAGGTACCAAACAAAAACTTTATTTTCTGAAGGTGAAAATGGAAAACTGGTGGGAACGAGAGAACAAAGCCAAATCTTTCATTAAAATAGACGACATAATGAAATAAATGTGATACTTCAAAATCAAAAAACATAATAGGGAGAAAAGAAAATTAAAATAGTTAATTTATGGTAATTAAAAAAATTCTTCAAAATTTATCAACATTAGAAATAATAAGTTTGCGAAATATAGTTGACCTTTTCAATTGATAATTAAAAAATTATTGTTGAGGTTGTAAGTACTATTAAAACAATATCAAATTGTCCGACGTTTCGGGCCGTTTATTGACCCATTCTCAAGGCTGTAAATCATACATAACTAAAAATCAAGTGATGAATAATTAAAGGTAACTGACCTGAGAGAAGACACCTTTGTCAGTTACCTTTAATTAATCATGTACTTCATTTTTATTTATGTATGATTTTACAGCTTTAAGGATGAGTCAATAAACAGCCTGAAACTTCGGACAATTTGATATTGTTTTAATAAGACCTACAACCTCAACAATAATTTTTTAATTAGAAATAATAAGATTTAGCGTTAAGCTGTGGTTCATTGTGCCCAAAATTCAATAGAATCATATAGTAAAACAAATTGTACCATAGCAATATATCATTATTGGATCAATAAAATGATTACGTCCTTTTATTACGGTCTTTTTTTTTTTAAATTTATAGGCGACCCCAAATTTCATTTACTTATTCATCTATTTCATTATTATCTTCAGTTGATGGGAATCAGGGTTGATTGGCTCTTGCCAAGAATTGTTACCGAAGAGTCAAGCAAATAAAACAAAGATACCAAACGCAAATTTTATTTTCTAAAGGTGAAAATGGAAAACTGGTGGAAATGAGAGTACAAAACCAAATATTTTAATAAAATAGACAATGTAATAAATAAATATAATACGTCAAAATCAAAAGAACAAATTAGGAAGAGGGGAAAATTAAAATAGTTAATTTGTGTAAATTAAAAAACTCTGCAAAATTCATCAACATTATATGGTAAATAAGATGATTTAGCATAAATCTGTGGTTCATGGCGCTCAAAATTCAATAGGATCATTCAGTAAAGCAAGTTGGTACTATAGCAATATATTATAACGTTTTTCAGAATTTCACAAATAACTTCAAAAACTAACTTCTAAAATTAACCTTTCGTTATTTGGCCCACAAAAACTAAAAACTTATTTTATATTAAACATGGTGAAACTCGGATAACCGCAGTTCTTAGGCTTCTGTACAGCTAACTTTCTGGTTTGCAATTACATAATTTTTTTATTTAAATTTGTAATTTTTTACCTATTTTTTTATAATCTGCAATAATCTTGTAATAACCGATAATTCTGTATTTTTCAATTGGAAACATAAATTTTTTATGTAAGAAAATGTTGTTTTTACGTGAAAGTTTACTCTCTCGCGCTTCAGATTGGTTTGTTCATTTATTTCCAGGTCAAACAGAAGCCCACAATCAATCAAATGATCCCATAAACATCAAAATCCATTCACGTGTCCCTCCGCCTATTTACTTTACTAAATTAAAGATAATAAAATCATTTCTATAACAAATCTCTTAATAGAAATATGCGGACAGACGAACGGACACGGAGCCAGATCCCAAGGCTTCTTCATATACTGCATAAAGAAGCCTAAGGCCGTTATTCTCTAACTTGTCCTTTACGTAAAGATAGTTTAAAAAATGCTAAAGCTTAGTTTACACTCAAAATTTTGACAAAAAAAGCAAAATTTTGAAAGTAAACTAAGCTTTGGCATTTTTTAAAAGATCTTTTCGGAAAGGACAAGTTAGAGAATATCGACCTTAAAGGGTTCCCAATGCCAACTGGCTCTACTGATAATTTCTAAAATTCGATATTCAATTTTGATTTTTTTAAATTAATTAATAAAAATCACTCTTTGTATTAATAATAATCTCGCTAAGGTTTAAACACGAAGTTTAAAACGTTCATATTAGACTAATTGTTGAAACTTGAAATCTTCTTAGTAGAAATGCCTCCGACTAATCCTTTTGTGATGCATTGAAAATAAATTGCGAAAAGTTAAGTTTATATTACAAAAAGGATAAAACCAAGACCGTGATCAGACAAGACGACTTCATTATTCTTTCATGTAGTTACTACATTTCATCAAATAATTTACTTGCTATTTTCGTACTGCATATTATTTTAAGTTTTCCGGAACATGTGGTTTGGGTAAACGACTCTAATGCATTGCAGGATGCCCTGGCTTATTCAAAGTACAGCACAAAACTTACTAAAATTTTCATGTCAACTTTATGAATAATTTTAAAGATAACCACCTAAACGAACCAAAAAAGTAATTCTGGTTACGTAGTTAAGTAAACGTATAATTTTAAGACCCCATTTATTACGGCATTACTTACTTCAGACAGCGTAAAATTTCGTTAACTTTATTATTCGCCTTTAAGATTAACAAAATGTAATTTTATATCTTAATTTTTTAGTGTTTGAGATAACTTTTGCGCGGTATTTGATACGACACGAAAAAATTTTGGTCATTCGTTTCAGTTTAAACGACAAAGACGTTAACTTTTCGTCAAACTTACAAAAATAATTGTTAAATGTGCCATTCATATAAAACTGTCAGCCGACTTACTACTAACAATGCCATATTTGAAGAATGAAATTGTGGAAAGCTGGTTTCGCTGAACGAGCAAATAAAACTTGTAATAGCAATAAAATTAATTTATTATGGAAGACGTATAAAGCTACTGGTAACAATATAACAGATTAATCATGATTTAAAAAATAATGAAAGGGAAGAAGCTTAATGGCCATCAAATATCCATTAGAATAGAATTTTTATTTGTATTTTAATAAATTTCAGGTTTCAAAGCTGAAAATCCAGGAGCACAGTTGAATTCCTTCACGAGATACAATAACACTTAACAGATCTGCGAATGTAGGTAAGGATAAATTTACTAGATCGAAAAGGACACGGGGTTGCTAATGTATCCGATGTGAGAGGACTTTTGCAATCATCCAGGCTTACATTTATTCTTATTCTTAATTGCGAACATGTAATTTTAGTTGGAAAATTTGGCAAACCTAAGGGTTTCTCTAAGAATTTAGTTTGCAGTTTTACAATCCGTACTTACACTCGTAAAACTTGTTCCATTATTTTAAAGATTTGCCAAGAATGCGGTCATTTATCACAAAAATTTAAGCTTTTCTGGCTTCTTAATTTACTACACCATTTATTCTTGTTTTTATTAGACTTGGCAGTGTGGAAATAAAAACGTATTGAATAAAATGAATAATTTGAAGCTCTAGTTGATGAGAATTCTATTTAAATTTTATTTTTAACAGATAATTAAAAGATACTGTTGGATCCGATTTAGTGAAATGTATTAAGTTTACAACTTCAGCTTTAAAACATTAAATAATCAATTTTGCTTCTCCCCCAAGCAGTATTTTAATTTTCACTTTCGCGTTTAAAAACGAAAGTAAAAGTAGGAAAACAAAAGGAAACATTTCTCTTTATCCTTATTTAAAAAGTTGTAAGAGTACCAATAAACTTTTAATGAAATTAAATTTAATATACAAAGTGGAAGTACTAAATCGTAATATCATGGTTGATTGCAACCGGAAATTATTTGCTTAGAATCTGCAATGGATTTAACGTAAATTACTGATAATATTAAACAGTTGGCTGCAGTAAATCTCTTGGGTGTTTAAACTGTTGATGACACTACATACTAATTTCCTTAAGAGGGGTAGTCTAATAATCTTCTCCAGCTAGTGAAAACTTACAACCATGTCTCTTATTTTCTCCAAACTGAAAAACGATAAACCCCTTGATAATAAACAAGACAACTTGAAAATGTTTACAGTTTAAGTTTAAATTATTTTGAAGATTTGTCATGATATCGTCCTGAATGTCTTCCTAGAATTGCAATTTTCGAGGGTTCAGCAATTTTCTTCGTCTTAGTGTAAGACGTAAACCTAAATCATATCTTTTTTCTTTGCAAAACTCAAAACATAAATTATATTTAAGAACGAAAGGCACATAATACGGTTTATAGAACTGCATTGTAAAATACCGCATTAAATTTTAATATCTGTGGACGACAATTGTCCTTTTTTTGAATAAAATAATCTACCTCATTAATTGGACTAATTCCGACTGGAAAGTGCGGTGAGGACATTGAAAACTGAACATAGACGAATATATTAACAAAGTGATTGATGATAGGCTAAAGATTTCTCTCAAACAAATTGTTTTAGTTTCAGATACACGAAGACGAATAATTAAAAAGTCAAAGAGCACAAAGGTCGTCACCTCTGACAAAAGCAATAACTCATACCTAGCAGTTTCCAAAGATGAAGGTGTTATATTTGCCAGCTTTTGGAAAAAACAATTTCATTTTATTCATCTAAATGTCTAATGCGTTTTCATATTAAACGTTTAAAGATCAAAGAATCCAGCTGAGTTATAAAGGAAATGTAAATTGGTTGGTTTTCTCGTTTTGAAAATTTAATATATATAATAATTTTATGTTCAATCAAATTAAACAGAGATTATGCAACCTGAGTCAATCAAATTTAATAAAAACCTGAAATGAAATTTGAGCCAGGACGAAACCGTCGGTTTGGAAAATTATTTTCATAATTTAGCCGAGTAAAAGTTTTTTTTAATTTATTATTGTTTAACGCTACTTTTGCATTACAAAAATTTTCTTGTTCTTAATAAGAAAACGAAATAACAAAATTGAAATTTTCAGCTGCTTTTCAGCATTAAATGCAACTTATTCGTTAGAAAAATATAATAATTATTATTAAATCGGCAATGTTAGAATTTGTTGGTTTAATAAAATCGGTAGAAATTAAACCAACGTTAAATAAACCTTTTGCACTAATTTTGGTTCAAGTTAAAAAAATAATAAGGATATTACATCCTTGCCGTTCCATCTGTTACAAATTGATGTTATCATTTGGGATCCCGTGACCGTTAAGTTTTAATCTCCACTTAATACTTTTATTTTTCTCAAAATTAAAGAACAGTTTTTAAAGTTTGTATAAAAACTCCAAGAAACTTTTGTTAAAAAATTTGCAAACCTCGAACTTTCTATTTGATCATTTATTTATTTGGAAACTTTGTTGTTACGTTTGTAGTAAAACAGTTGGAAAACTGCTTCCAACATTGCTGCCTTAACCTGTTTTTACGGTTTAGTGGTCTCGGTAATTTAAATGAAATTTACATCGTAGGTTGACACAGACTTCTTTAGGAATAAAAATAACCTTAACTTTTCAATTAAAAATTGTTTGCAGAGCCTAAAACAAATTCGAATGTTGTTTGAGGTACAAAGTGAATTTTTTTATCAAATTCAACTAAGTCTGGAATTATTTACGTTAAATATTCTTTTGGAGTGACAAAAATTTAATTACATTTGAGAAAAGAGTCCCCAAATACATAATATACGTTTCAGACCACATGTCTCTCAAAACCCAATTTGGTTACTGACGATTCATGTCGCTGAGCAATTTTATCCTATGCATTTTTAAGTTCGCCCTTGAATTGAAAATTAAAATCTGTAAAATTTAAAAATAAATATGGCTCGCTAAAATATCGATAACTTTATCTCCATATTACATATTATTACAATCAATCAGGTTTTTGGTTAAATATTGACAGCCTGAAGCTTTTATATAAACAGAAACCCATTTTAACTATTATTTGCAATTCAAATTTTAATAACGTAAGTCGGCTATTATTTATCCCACTATGATGCTTTTATTTGTTGCAGGAAATTATGGAATTTTGAAAATTTCTATAACATAAGCATTTCGTAAGCTAATCCTAAATGTTAGCTACTTTAATTAAAAACATGAAATCGGCAAAGAAAATTAAAATATGGAAAATTTGACAAAAAATTAAAACTCTCATCATGTAGCCCCAATGCAAAATTAACATAAAAAGCTGATTTCCTTTGAAATTATCTTGCTACATTAAATATAGTTTTATTAAACTTTAATGAGATTGTACATTGCCTTTACATATTTTGAAACAAATAATATTATAAAAGAAATATTTTCTTGAATAAAAAAAAATTATTTTTAATTTAACATATTTATTCTGGCTTAATTTTAATATTTTTTAGTTAACATATTTTTAAATTTTTTTCGTATTTTAACAAAATAATAAAATAATTTTACTTACCACAAACAGGCAAATATCCAATGGTTGCTTATGGTTAAAATATCTGTAACAAAGTATTAATATGTAAATTTTAAATTTCCTGCAGTTAATTTTTCAAGTTCTTTTGTTTAAATTAGTTAAAGATTAGTTGGAATTAATTAACCAATAGAAGATCACCATAACTAAAGTGACTAACAATAAAATTATTATTAAATTTAAAAATATATTCGTATAAAAGAATATTAATCAATTTATTTCCCCGTTTTCACGGAACACCCTGTAGTATCAATTTTAAATTGTTGTACGATAAGTTTTACAATAATAACAATAATTGTAACGTGCAATGTGTTTCTTGGCCCACGTCATTGAAAAATAAATCGTTTTTTAATTTATCCAGACAAATTTTAGTCCAACCGTTGGTTTACTAGACTATTTAATTAATTATGACATGCGGTCGATGAACGAGCTTTTTCTAATACAATTCCTGGTAGATTTTAAAGGTAATAACAAAAGACGAAGATCTTATTAGCACATAAAAAATAAAATTTGCAATTGCAATTTTCTAATTTTTGAAACTGTAACTCCGCCTATCGAAAATTAAAATCAGTGTAATTTGGCTTCGCCAAAAAAAAAAACTTTCCTGAGTCCGGCAGAACTCAAAATTATTCAGCTGATCCGAGGTCCAACTAGTAATACTTATTAAAAATATCTCAAAACCAAAAATAATCCAGAAAATAATAAATCCATAAGCCACCGGATCCTAGAAGAAGTAGACTTAAAAAATGTTTTAAAAGATGATTAAGCTACCGGATGCGCGGGTCGACTGGCGAACTTCTTGTTTGAACTATTTAGCTTCACCCACTATGGTATATATGCTACAGTATGCAATACTACCCAATAATTCTCTTACATATGTTTCTATTGAAAATTTTGTAAACTTCAAAATTGAATTGTGGGCTTAATATAGACCCTATCAAATTTTACCCCACCTTAGAAGTCTTATATTAATGGCTTTTGTCGCAAATTATGCTTTTACAATTTTAGAGTACCTGGGGGGTGCTCCACACCCCCCAGACCCCCGGTCTTTAAATCCTTGGTCTAATAAATGTGCAATTTGGTCTAAATCTAAAAATTGTTTTTGTTTTTAAGTTCATATTTTTAATTTAACTGGTCATCATCAAGACAATGGCAGGACCCCCCCTTTCTTCGCTAATTAGGTAGAATATGTCTAATACGAAATATTTCAATGGTTTATAGGTCAGCAATCTTACTTAAATTTAAAAAACATTTTTATTATTTTCGACGTTGTAATAATTTATTCAGTTTTAAATTTCTACAAATAAATCAGTTTATATTTCAATTTCTAACGACCGGAGGGTCTGGGGTGTGGAGCACTAAACTAGGAAGTTTATGAAGTATTAAGTAACGAGATTAATAAAGGGAACATGGGAAAAAAGGAAATTTTTTCTTTTTAAAAGTTCTTATCATTGGCGAATTTTAAACTGTCCCCGTCGGCTGCTCCCCTTAGACCCCCAGTCATTATCTTGCATTTTATGTTGTATTCAAAAGTTCTTCTATCGATCAGTACATATTGAAAGCCAAAGTCCGAAAATTATGCTTTTACAATTTTAGAGTACCTGGGGGGTGCTCCACACCCCCCAGACCCCCCGGTCTCTAAATCTTTGGTCTAATAAATGTGCAATTTGGTCTAAATCTAAAAATTGTTTTTTTTAAGTTCATATTTTTGAATTTAACTGGTCATCATCAAGACAATGGCAGGACCCCCCCTTTTCTTCGCTAATTAGGTAGAATATGTCTAATACGAAATATTTCAATGGTTTATAGGTCAGCAATCTTACTTAAATTTAAAAAACATTTTTATTATTTTCGACGTTGTAATAATTTATTCAGTTTTAAATTTCCACAAGTAAATCAATTTACATTTAATGTTCTACAGACCGGGGGGTCTGGGGTGTGGAGCACCCCCCAGGTACACTAAAATTGTGCTAAGTAAACTAGGAAGTTTATGAAGTATTAAGTAACGAGATTAATAAAGGAATATAAAAAGGAAATTTAAACTTTTTAAAAGTTCTTATCAATGTCGAATTTAAACTGTCCCGGTCGCCTACTCCTCAGACCCCGGTCATTATCTTGCATTTTATGTTGTATTCAAAAGTTCTTCTATCGATCAGTACATATTGAAAGCCAAAGTCTGAAAATTATGCTTTTACAATTTTAGAGTACCTGGGGGGTGCTCCACACCCCCAGACCCCCCGGTCTTTAAATCTTTGGTCTAATAAATGTGCATTTGGTCTAAATCTAAAATTGTTTTTAAGTTCATATTTTTGAATTTAACTGGTCATCATCAAGACAATGGCAGGACCCCCCCTTTCTTTGCTAATTAGGTAGAATATGTCTAATACGAAATATTTTAATGGTTTATAGGTCAGCAATCTTACTTTAATTTAAAAACATTTTATTATTTTCGACGTTGTAATAATTTATTAAGCTTTAAATTTCAACATGTGTTTCTATTTCTACAGACCGGGGTCTGTACACTAAATTTTAGTGTTCCAAGGTACACTAAAATTGAGCTAGGTAAACTTAGAAACTTACGAAGTATTAAGATGAAATCACCTGGTAACCAAATTACCGGGAGTGAAATTTCAAGAGGATTAAATTCTTCTTCAAGTGCCATACACTTCATTGTGCGTAGGCGATCAGCTTAGCCGAAGCCAAGCTGACTTTACTAGGGAATATAATTAATGGGGTGGTTTCCCGTTGCCTTCCCCACAGTCCAAAGATTGATATCGGATCTTTGATCACAGCAGTGTAACCGACTCGACTAGGAATCGAACCATGGTCTACCGCTTTAAAGTCGGCCGGTGTATGCTTTACGCTACACTGCTGGTGTAGGATTAAATTACGGGAGGTAAAATTAGGCGTCGTCCATAAACGACGACCTTGCTTTGGAAAGGGGTCACAGAATGTATCCAAATGTGACGTCGGTTTAAAAAATTTTAGTTTTGAGATTTGGAAAGAAATTGTGTTTGAGTATTTTTCTTATAATTTTAAAATTTTAAAATAGTATGATAATAAACGAGGGGGGGTCTTTGATTTGAACTATTGGACGGAAAATTAAGTTAATATATTTATCAACTTGTAATATTATATTTTAAGATTGAATTTAATAATTAGTATAATAATAAGTTTAAAAATAAATAATCAAAAATAAATAAACATTTAAATTTACTTCCCCTCCCCCTTTTTCTCTCATAGTAAATCTTTTGATTTCGATTTGTTTTGGGCGATTTTTTGGATGTTGTAAAGTTTTCTTTGCTAAAAACTTCAAAAGTGAAAGTTTTATCGGAAAAGTCGTTAATCAAGAAGAGGACTGTGTATGAACGTTTTCACAAATTTGCTATGAGTCATCGCGTTATGATGAAAAAAATAACTTGTAATTCAAATTTATTTTTAAACTTTTTTCATTCATCAGCTAGATGGTCAGGTGAAATATTATCTGTTTTACTAAAATATTTGGATCACAATTAATTATCAGAAGATTCATGGTTCTTTCAGAAAAATGCCAGTTGGGTTAATAAATATTAATTAGTTAACAATTACACAAACGAGCGGCATAGTTATTATTCCTGAATAAACTAAGACTAACAACTACCACTCACAATTAACTGCATTTCCAAAAATACGCATGTTTATCGACGTCAACCAAAAATAATGTAATCAGCATTTTTGGGTTGAATACCTCTAAACATCCGTTTTATGAGTATGTACCTGTTTCATCAGCAAATACAGCAGTTCAATGCATTCTGGTTAAGGTACGTTCCCGGGGGGTTGACCACTTAGTATATTTGGTGTACATAATTTTGTAAATGATTAGAAATTGTTAACAAATTTCTGCAATTGTTTGCAAATGTGTGTAAATTTTTGAAAATGACTGTAAATCTTTGCAAATGTCTGAAATAGTTTGCAAATATCTGTGTAAATTTTTGCAAATGTTTGGAAATTTAGCAATTGTTTGCAAATTTTAAAATTATTTGCAAATTTTGAAATTATTTGCAAATTTTGAAATTATTTGCAAATTTTGAAATTATTTGCAAATTTTTGCAATTGTTTGCTAAATATTTTAAATGCAAATTTAGTGTACACATTTTTGGGCAGTGGTCAACACGTTCACACTTTACGTATTACTTATTCACATTAAAATATAATTATTATATTTAAACTTATACCTACTACACAGGATAAATTACTCAAAATAAGGGTAAAACCGAGAAATCGATTTGATGCGTTACTTAAATAATAGTAAGATTTTAGCGCCCCCACTTTAGATTTTTAGAAAAACCGGTAAAACGCGTTGAAAAGTCAGTTCCCAGCGGTGTACCATAAAGTGCAGTCTTGTTGAGAGCTGAGATTCTGTCCAGCTTATTCTTGGAAAACAGTAAAAATCAGTAATCAAAACTAAGTTCACGCCCATAAAATTGTTTTAAAAATTCGAGAAAAGATTCTAAAGAGGGATTAGTTTTTAAATTCAGTTCTATTAATGCAATTATTAAATAAAAACCTAAACAAAATTACATAACCTCACAATCGACATTTGAGTTTCCATAAACTGCCGTCAAAACAAATGAAATGCAACAGGTTTAATGAGGACGACTTCGTGAGTTAATTTTAAGTTCATATGTAGCTGCGTTAGGATTTCCTTTTTTGTTCGAACACTTTTAACTGTTTTCAGTGTCATCTGTCTATTTGAGCTTAACTTCAATCTTTAAAGAGCAGAATTAGTGAATGTGTGGTGATTTCTTTCGAGAAGTAATTGTAAATCTTCTTTAAACAATTTTGCTATCACTTTTCTAAATTTCACAAGTTAAGTTTAAGTAACAAATTTCAATAACTCCCCCTCTCTTGTGGGGGATGCCTTCGTACTCAATATTACATTTACTCCAATCATACTCAAATTGTATAAGAAAGATTTGTAAACTTATAACTTGCAGTATCAAGTGATCAGTAGAAAAACTTTATAAAACAACAGAAAATGCGAGATTTCACCAGGGAGGAGGGTGGGGGTACCACGTAGTGTAAAATATTCTTTCCACAAAAACGAAAGCTTCTGTATACTTTTAAACACTTAATGTTGTATTTTCTGTCACTCAGAGACCCTCCAGTTTGTGCAGTTTTTTAATGAACATTGTTTTAGTATATTACGCGTTTGGACGTTACTATGGTTGCGTGACGGTTTCAGTCACGGAATCATGGAATAATAGAAAATTTTTCATAAATTTGAAAAATTTCACCCTTCAGCTTTTTAGCAAAATAAAACTTATCTGATCTTAAGCTTCATTTTACTCAATTTTTATCGTGTATATTGCTATGATCTAATTTACATTATGCTTTTGTTTAATTTAAAATTGGGCGCCATGGACCATTGACTTACGCTAAATTTAATTTATTTTCTTGGTTTATTGCTTCTCTGTGGCACGAACTATAATTTTAGCTTTGTTTGCTTAAAATTTGTTATAGAATATTCTTGTAAGTTGCGTGAAACTGTCTTTAAACGGAGAATAATTAGGATATAACTAAAAAAATCAAGTTAAAACTGATATTTTAGGATTAAGGTTTTAAGAATATGGTGCAATGGAGATAGTAAGTTTTTAGTTTAGAATGCAGTAAAATACAACAAAATCGTATGATAAGAACTTTAAAGCAAAGACTTGGGGGGCTTATTCTGTAACTTTCTCCGCTGTAACTTTTGTAGTGCAGTATCGTTTTATACGATGTATCGCCAAACTTGACTTGGCTGCAGGTACCTTCAAGTTGTCTTTTGATGTGGGAAATTTTGTATTAAGTTTTCTAACATAGTTACAATTTTTTTCCTATTGCTAAAGGTTTTTTAAAATTTTATGATATTATGCGTTATTTGCAACACTTTTTTCAACAAAAATTCAAACAACATGTTTGTACCAAAAAAGTAAGAAGTTCCTACTTCGTTATTAACTTGAATGATGCTTGAAGTCGAACTGAGCATACAACACAGGACTCTTGAGATTTAACCGCATTAGTATCCTGTTGGTTAACTTAATAAAAGTAGAATGTTGTAATAAAACGTAAAAGCTGTTGAAAAATAAATAAATACACAACATAAAATATTGAAAATTTACCAATGTTTATTTTTAAAGGTGTTCTCGTGAATCTCATGGATCAAATATTAACGATTCTTAACCTGTGATCCGCAGACTCCTAGGGTGCCGCGGTGCTATTTTATGCAGTCAAGTAAGCGTTTTACTTACTGCTAGAAATTTTAGATTCAAAATTAATAGAAATTTAAATTACGTGTAGATATAAATGTTATAAAAGTGTTATGTCTATGTTATGAAACATTAAAGTGGTTAACAGTTTAGCACTCGGCCTGTAATTAAGGGGACGAGTGGGTACCATAACAAAAGTTTACTTAATTATTTTAATAATAATACAATGTCCGACTAAAAATAATGTGTTTTAGTTTCACTTGATATATGTTTAATTTTATTTCAAAATAACACCTCTAGAAGGAGTTAAATTTGATTAGAAAATAATTATAATATGTATACTTTTGTGTAATATCTACAACACTCGTGACCATTAAAACATATTTATGTTCGTTAAAAATTCATTATATAATAATCGAAATATAAACTGCACAACATAACTATTTCATGGGTCATTAGTTATAAAATAATACCTTAAAATCTAGTATCGAATAACTAAGCAAATATTTTGATTGATTGATTTTTATATTATCTTATACACTTTATGTTAAGAAGTGCTTTACTGCTTAGGTTATACCTCAAGACTGTAGTGCATTTCTTTTAATTGTAAGAACAATTATTAGGAGAGTATATACAAACGCATAGGAATTCAAAAAGTCTCAATGCAATAATTTGATTGATATGTCAATCGATTGAAATCATTATATGCTTAAAATGATACAGAACCGTCATACTCGCTCTACTAATATTTTATTCATATTAAGCTATTGTAATGAGTAGTAGCATTTATTGGTACTAAAGTTGTACAGAACATTTAAGACAGTGGTCTACCGGAAAAAAAGTGGTCCAAAATTTAGCATATCGATGATTTGGAGAAAACCCCAAAACCACTTTGATGACTGTTATTTCTGCCTGGTAAATACTTTTAGAATCAATCGAAACAATCGTAACAAGTGCACTTATCCTAATTTACTTTCTGCAAGCCGCCCGGTCCCTCACTCTGAGGAAGTGCCACTTCAACGTTTCACCAGCTACCACAAATCTGTGAGAGCAGTATTGTCCTCTGATACTGATGAAGGTTACAATGATTCTTGTGAGGGATGTCATCAATTCCAAAACGTTTCAAGCAGGCCGAGTTAAATGATCTCACTAGAGATCTCAACCTGCCAAAAGAAACTTCTGAATTACTTGCTTCCAGATTGAACGAGAAAAATTTACTGGAACAGGGAATCAAACTTACCTTCTTTACCGTGTAAGGAAAAGGATCTGCTACCCTTTTTTCTCAAGAAAACAGTTTTGTATATTGTCACGATATTAAAGGACTCCTGGAAAATTGGGTCTTCGGAATATTTTCCAGATGATTGGCGTCTATTTATTGACAGCTCAAAGCGAAGTTTGAAATGTGTCCTTCTACACAATGGAAACAAATATGGTTCAATACCAATTGCTCACTCAACAAAATGAAAGAAGAATATAACAATATAGCTTTGGTCTTGGAGAAGATAAAGTATCATGAACATAAATATGTGATTTGTGTGGACTTAAAATGTTAAACTTTTCCTTGGGCAACAAAGTGGATACACCAAATAACCATGGTTCTTATGCTTCTGGGATAGCAGAGACAAAACACAGCACTGGGTTAGAAAAGAGTGGCCCAACAGAGAAAACATGGACGTTGGGGAAAAGAATGTCGTTAACGACCTCTTAGTTGAACGAGAAAATCATCTTTCCGCCGCTGCATATCAAGCTAGACCTTATGAAACAGTTCGTAAAGGCTTTTTATAGGAGTGGTTCATACTTTGCATATATAGGGGCGAAAATGCCAAAGTTGAGTACCAAAAATTAAAGCAGGAATATTTGACGGCCCACAAATAAGACAATTTATTAAGGATTCTGCCTTTGTAAATTCGATGAATGAAACTGCGCTAAAAGCTTGGACTTGATTTGTTGAAGTTGACAGAAATTTTCTGGGCAAAAGCTCCAAACTATGTTCAACTGGTAAACGAGATGCTTAACAGTTTCAAATCCCTTGGGTGTAACATGAGTATTAAGGTTCACTATTTACACAACCACTTACATGAGTGAAGAACAAGGTGAAAGATTTCACCAGGATATTAAAACTATGGAGGACCGCTACCAAGGAAGATGGGATAAGCACATGTTGGCAGATTACTGCTGGAGTTTAAAAGGAGTGTTTAAAATACATTCAAGAATGTCACGGAAAAGAACCTTCCGAAGTGTTCAGTGATATTTTGATAATAATCTATATATATAAATGTGAAATGGTATTTCTTTGTCACGCATGATCTCCGAAACTACTGAATCGATCGACTTGCCGTTTTTTAAATGATAGAGTACATCTTGGAGCAGGTTTAAAGCCTAATTCCGCGTTTGTAAGTTAATAAACAATGAAGTAATTACATTTTTTGTACACACACGTCTGAACAGATTATCTACAGATTTAATCTGATAATCTACAGATTAGTGACATTTTTTAGGTTGGTTAAATAACCTACTTCAAATCACTATATAAACTAAAAATCTGGAAATCAACTGACAAAAAAAAGGAACGAAGGAATCATAACAAACAGTGGCATATAAAGTTAAAGAGAAAATTAAATCTTGGTCGTTCTTCTACTGTGGCCAAAAGACAGCGTTTTGTAGACAAAATCAAAGTACCGATAACATAAATGATCGTAATGCTTCCGACCCAGCACAGGATTCCATTTCACAGCAAATCCAAGCCCCAATAAGAGTTAATGATGGTGATCATTTGCATGATATGGAAGTAGAAAATGAAAGTGTTCCTTCAGTCCCATGGAAAAGTAGAGAAATGTCTGGATTTAATTATGATGTCTCCATTGATTATGCAACCGATTCTCACGTTTCGATTGAAACCATGACTTCCAGCTGTAACTACTGTCGTGCATTAAAATGGGAAAAGAAGCACCTGGCCTGTGTTGTTGTAGTGGAAAAGTTTTACTCGATGACATTGTTGAACCGCCAGAACCATTAAAGAGTTTACTACTTGGCACTCACTATAATTCGGATAATTTCCTTAGAAATATACGAAAGTACAACTCCGCTTTTCAAATGACATCGTTTGGTGCCACCGAGATACGGCATGGAAATTTTATGCCCACGTTTAAAATTCAAGGCCAAGTTTACCATGCAGTTGGTTCCTTATTTCCAAAAATGCAAGAAGAACCCAAGAAGAAGACAAGATTTCTTTGAATCATCAAACAAATAAATTTGTTTGGTCCGAACAAACAATTTTTACCGTTTCCTTAACTTAAAATTCTCAAACTTTTCAAAAAAAAGTAAATTCAGACAAAGGCAAAGTATTTTATTTTAGTGAGACCCCGGGCGAAGCCGGGTATCCAACTATATACTATGTATGTGCAGCTGTAACAAATATTGCGTTATATTGGACTTTTGACTGCAAATATTTTTATTTTAAACTTTTAACATTTTACTGTTCACTTAAAAATGTATGATTAAATATAATAATAGACCATACAGAGTGAATTTAAAATTATTCCCAACAGTGCGGCCTTTAGGCCGCACAACCTTGGTCAGCTAGTAATTAATATAATAACAAAATTGTTAGTTTTTAGTTGTTCAGTTTTTATTTCATCCATGGATTTTACTTAATATAGTATAATTTCATGTCATTAAAGTGTTATATCTCAGAAGTTTGACCTGATAGGCAAAAACTAAAGCCATATTTGAATTCAGGGCACCAAATCCATACGGAATTAGCTTCAAATACCCATTCACCAAAATGGCTGTTGGCCTGTGTAATAAATTAATATTTGAAGAGTTGTTGGATTGAATCATTCAGATGAATGTTAACTTACCCATTTGATTTTGACAAACTTAAAATGGTAAAATATGTAAATTTAATAGTGTCTCCATCAATCTTTAAACCCGTAAAAACGTTTTTTTTCAGTCTTTTGATGTTTTATTCAAAGATAAATCATATTTCCTGCGCTTTAAGAACTAATTAAGATTATTTACTTTTTAAATGGCACTTTGCGATCACTCAACGGAAATTGTAATAGGTAGATACTTACACAAAATTTATATAAAATAAAATATACCTACCATTAAAAATGTTTTATTAAAGTAAACAACGTGTAATGTATACTAACTTTTCAAGTCTAAGGTTCTCTTATAAAATATTTTATTCTCATTTTGTAAGTAATGAAATGAATAAAACAAACAATATACTAAGAGAGGTACTTTGCTTGAAGCTTATGGATAAAAGGGACACTCGTTAAGGTTTTTAGTATAAATCGTGATGAAACCTATGTTAATAAAATTAACCCTTTTAGTGTTTAACGAACCGCTTATCGGAAACACAATATATTATTGCCTGTTACTTCTCTCGTCTCTAGAAATAGAATATATACCATTACTTATAAATTTCTTTTGGTTATGTCAATCTAAAGTTTATTAAAATAAAGATCTAGCAACTCCCTGTCTTTGAAACAGCTAAAAGTACACTTTAAAATACCTATAAGCGCGCTTTGATTCTGTTTTGTGTTCTTTCAGTTATAACTCTAATTACGCATTTTTTTAAATTTCTAACTTTGTCAAAGCAAAATCAAAATTCCCCTACATACTATATCATTTTAACTGTGGATTTGCGTTCCATGTTTGTATAAAATTACTTACAATAGCACAAAATAGATTAATTAGCAACCAAAGTGAGACAGAAAGTAAAATAAAACTAATAACTTCAAAAAAGATCAAAACGAAATCAAAAAATCAAATTTTGACCAAGAACCAGAAAATTTGTGCAACAAGTTACCCTGAATGCCAATTAGGTTGGTTGAAAAATTGTATAACAGAAATTAATCCGTGATCCAACGTAATCCAACGTAGCTAGAAGATGGTGAAACCGGTTTTGATGGTGAAACCAAGAATAGTGACAAACTATCAGAAGAACTTGGTTTGTATATGCCTATGTTCCTCATACAAAGATAATATTTGCAAACTAATGAAATGACTACCAATTACTTCTACGAATAATTAGAGAAACCTAGATCTTGATTTTTAGAAAATAAATATGGATGCTGAAAAGGCACATCTACCATCCTTCTTCTTCTTTTTCTTTGTTTTGCTTCTTGTCAGAAGCGTCGTAATGCAAATTAGTCGAACCCAAGTTTGACAAATTGAAATCTACTTTTCAAGGATTGAATAATTTTCTATTTTCAGGTGTTTTAACTAATGAAAACACATAAAAAGTGGAAATTGAAAAGTAATAGTTGTAGCAAGAAAACGGGGCATTCCAAAAACCTATTTACTGAAATTGACTCTTCAAGATTTTAGTAATTTAAAATTTTCAGGCGTTTTCACCAATGAAAACATATAAAAAGTAAAAATTTAAAATAACAATTGCAGCAAGTACAGGGTGCATTATAAAAATCTAATTACTACAACCTACTTTTCAAGATTTTAATGATTTTCTATTTTCAGGCGATTCCATCAATGAGAACGCTTAAAAACTGTAAATTTAAAATTTATATTTGCAGCAAAGCCAGGGGCATACCGATAATCAATTTACTGGAACCCACCTTTCTAGGTTTGAATAAATTTTCATTTTTAGGCGTTTTCATCTATGAATACACATGAGAAGTGAAGCTATAATATTAACAGTTGTAGCAAGAATAAGGGGTTTTAGAAAAACCTATTTAGTGACTTTTTCTGAAGGATGGGTAAGGGCTATTTTAAAACCCTATTTACTGAAACCCCTTTTCAAGGCTTAAATAATTTTTTATTTTAAGACGTTTCCATTAATGAAAACACAAATAGTGAAAACTTATAATTAATAGTTGTAGCAAGAGCAGGGGGAACTTTTAAAACCTATTGACTGAAACCTACTTTTCAGCGTTTAGATAATTTTTAATTTCAAACGTTTTCTCTAATGAAACCATATAATAAAAGCGAAAATTTTTAAAATTAGTAGTTTTAGCTAGGACAGGGCACTTCTAAAACCTATTTACTGAAACCTACGTTTTAGAGTTTGGATAATTTTCTAACTTCAGGCGTTTTCTCTAACGAGAACATATAATAAAAAGTGAAAAATTAAAATTAATAATTTCGGCTAGGACAGGGGTCATAACGAAAACCTATTTACTGGAACCTACTCTTCAAGGTTTGAGTAATTTAATTTTTTCAGGCGTTTTCTTACACGAGAACATATAAAAAATGGAAATTTAGAAATAACAGTTTTAGAAATGATGGGAGGCATTCTAAAAACCTAATTACTAAAACCTATTTTTTAAGTTTTTTAATATTTTTCTATTTTCAGGCATTTTCACCAATAAAATGCAAAAAATTTAAAAATTTTAAATTAATAGTTGAAGCAAGAACAGAAGGGGGTACATCTAAAATCTATTTAGTGTAACCTACTTTTCAGGGTTTGGATAATTTTCTATTTTTAAGCGTTTCCATCAATGAGAATCCTTAAAAAATCAAATTTAATATTTATATTTGCAGCGAAGACAGAGGGCATTCCAAAAACCTATTTTTCTATTTTCAGGCGTTTCTGCTAATGAGAGCACGTAAAATGAAAAAATTTAAAATTAACAGTTGACGGAAGGATAGAGGACTTTTATCAAAACCTCATTTACTAAGACCTCCTTTTCGAGGTTAAAATTAATTTTTATTTTTATTTTTTATTTTATTTTATTCCATCCAAATTTTTATTTTATTCCATCAATAAAAACACATAATTAGTGAAAACTTATAATTAATAGTTGTAGCAAGGATAGGGGGCACTTTTAAAACCTATTTGCTAAAACCTATTTTTTGGGGTTTGGATAATTTTTTAATTTTATGTGTTTTTTCTAATAAAAATATATAATAAAAAATAAAAATTTAAAATTAATAGTTTCAGCTAGGACAAGGGGCATACCGAAAACTTGTTTTCTGGAACCTACTACTTTTGCTTAAGGTTTGAGTAATTTAATATTTTCAGGCGTTTTCTCCCATGAGAACATATAAAAAGTGGAAATTTAAAAATAATAGTTTTAGCAATAACAGGAGGCATTTTAAAAACTTAATTACTAAAACCTACTTTTCAAGTTTTTTATTAGTTTTCTATTTTCAGTCGTTTTCAATAATAAAATGCAATAAATATAAACATTTAAAATTTATAGCTTCGTCAAAGACATGAGATATTCCAAAAACTAATTTATTAAAACCTTCTTTTCAGAGTTTGAATAATTTTCTATTTTCAGGCGTGTCTACCAATGAGAACAGTTAAAAATAAAATTTAATATTTCTAGTTGTAGCAAAGACAGGGGACATTCCGAAAACCTATTTTTCTATTTTCAGGCATTTTTACCAATGCGAACACATAAAATGAGAAAATTCTAATTATTACCTGCAACAAGCTTAGGTTGCATTTCTAAAACATATTTACTGAAACTTTTTCGTTTCAAGGTTATAATAATTTCCTATTTTTAAGTGTTTCTATCAAAAAGAACACATATAAAATCGAGGGGTTAACCGCTGGTGAAGTTTTTTGTACACATCTCATGAAGTACATGGCATCTCATGTGAAGTATTACATGAAGTACTTCACGTGGAACATCCTCCAGTGCCTCTGCAACGGAAGATCTTCAATTTACTTTTGATAAAAAATAAACTACTCGATTCGGGGGTCTGGGGGGGAGACACCCTTCAGTGCCTTTGCAACGGGAGATCTTCAGTTTACTTCTGATAAAAATAAACTATTCAATCCGGGGGGTCTGGGGTGTGGAACACCTTCCAGTGCACAAATTTTGGAATGAAGAACATGCAGAACCCCAGACCAAGTAGTTTACTTTTTATCAGAAGTAAACTGAAGATCTCCCGTTGCAGAGGCACTGGAGGGTGTTCCACACCCAGACTCCCAGTTTAAATAATTTATTTTTTTTAAAAAGTGAATTAAATATTTAAGCATATCTCAAGTTTAATAAAATTAGCTATGGCCAAGTAAATGTGTTTAATTCGTAATTTGACAATTAATTATAAACTGCGTAATTATAAATTCCGTACCCCCGGGGAGGCAGATCTCTGCTACAAAATAAAAAATAAACTACTCGATCCGGGGGGTGTGGAACACCCTCTATTGCTCAAATTTTGGAATCTCGGTGAGTCTCTGAAATACCAATGATGTACGTGAAATACAATGAAGTATCGATGAATTAGGTGGAGTACCGTGAATTATTGATGAAGTACGGTGAAGTACGTGAAGTCCCGTGAATTACTGCTAAATTATATAAAGTACGAAGAAGTATGGAGAATTACTATGAATTACGTGAAGTGTGAAGTTAATAAATTGTACACGATTTTCTCTAGCGGTTGACCCCTCGTATAAAATATAAATTTAAAATTAATAGTTGCAGCATGGATAGGGGCGTTCCAAAAACCTATTTAATTAAACCTACTTTTCAAAGTTTAAGTAATTTTCTATTTTCCTTTTTAAGGTTTGAATAATTTTCTATTTTCAGGGGTTTCCATCAAGAGGAAATAATGAAAAATGAAAATTTAAAATTAATAGTTGCGGCAAGGATGGGAGACATTCCAAAACCAATTTACTAAAACTTACTTTTCAAAGTTTTAATAATTTTGTATATTCAGGCGTTTTCGTTAGTGAAAAAACATAGAAAGTGGAAATTTGAAATTAATAGTTGTAGGAAGGACAGTCAACATTTCAAAAACTTATTTAGTGAAACCTACTTTCCAAGAATTCAATTTCTTTGTTTTTCAGGCATTTTCACCAATGAAAACACATAAAAAGTGCAAATTTAAAATTAATAGTTTTAACAAGGATAGGGGGCATTCTGTAAAAACCTACTTTTTAAGTTTTTTAATTATTTTCTATTTTCGGGCGTTTTCGCCAATAAAATGCATAAAACATAAAAATTTAATTTTAGTAGCCATTCCAAAAACGTATTTACTAAAACCTTCTTTTCAAGGTTAAATTAATTTTCTATTTTTAGACGTTTTCTGTAATGAAAACAAGTAAAAAGCAAAAATTTAAAATTAATAGTTGTAGCAAAAACAGGGGACATTTTAAAAACCAATTCACTGCAACCTATTTTTCCAGGTTTGAATAATTTTCTATTTTCAGGCGTTTTTACCTATGAGAACACATGAAAAGTAAAAATTTAAAGTAATAATTGGAGCAAGGACAGGGGGCATTTCAAAACTGTATTTACCTACTTTTCAAGGTTTGAATAATTTTTAATTTTTAAGCGTTTCCACCAATGAGAAAACATAAAGAGAAAAATTAGAAATTCATAGTTGTAGCAAGGACAGGGGTCACTTCTAAAACCTACCTTTTAGGGTTTCGGTAATTTTCTAATTTCAGGCATTTTCTCAAATAAAAACATAATAAAAAGTAAAATTTAAAATTAATAAATAGTTTCAGTTAGCACAGGGGCATACCGAAAACCTATTTACTGGAACCTACTTTTCAAGATTTGAAAAATTTCCTATTTTCAGGCGTTTCCATCAAGGACAACACATAAAAAAATATGAATTTAAAATAAATAGCTGCAGCAAAGACAAGAGGCAATCAAAAAACTTATTTACTGAAACCTATTTTTGTAAGGTTTGAATAATTTTTTATTTTCAGGCGTTTCAACGCGCGCTTTATAAAAATAAATAAACAGTTTATTTATTAAATTATTAACATTGATATCATATAATTAAAAATGTACAACGCAAGTTTAAATCTGATTATATTTTTTAAGCTCTGAAATAATATCGATCGTAGTTAAAAAGGTTTTAAAAGGAAAGTAATAAAAAAATTATTATTTTCTACGGCTGTAATTCTTTATGCCCCAGAGGGAGACCGGTAAGGAAATGATCTTAACTATAATACTTTCAATGTCAAATATTATTTGATTTTTATATTGGCATTGTTTTCTTAATATTAAAGTAATAAATCTTGGAAATCAAAAAACTTAAGCTGTCGAAACTTTTCATATTTACAATCAAGTTATATTACTTCGTGATGTTCAATTAATGATATTTCTCGCAATTTTATTTGGCAGTGTAAAATAATATTTTTTCGGACGGATCATAAAATGAAAAAAATTAAATAAATACAGCAACCGCTAAGAGCTTTTGTAAATTATTTAAATTTCGCCTTTCGGAAGAAAAGTATAAATTAGAAATTTTGAATTTGCAGTCGCAAAAAAAATTTTTAAGCCACACCTTTATGTGATCTAATTAAATGTTTTAATTAAATATTGCTACAGAATTTGATTAAATTTATAACCAACCAACCGAAAGCAATTTTCAAGCTAGTTTCTTAAAATACACGAAACGTTTTATTTGTAGTAAATCTTTTTAGTAGTTTCGTTTTCTTGTTGCAATTTATTATACAATTCCAACATCACTTTTTAACAAGATTTCCTATGTTACTGGTTAACGGTTTTACAATAAACTTGTCTAACGCTGCTGTGGATGTAATCCAAACATTTTGAATTGTAAATTTTAATTCGTTATTCACGAAAGTAATTGAAGAGCTCCCGACATTTATGTAGTATAAGCATCTTAAGCCTGAAAAGAAAATTTAAGTTCTAAGCTTATTATTTACAATATCTTTGTATATCTTATCTGGTGATAACAACACCATTTGAGTTGTATTTTCATATCTTTATGATAGAGGAAAATATTTTTTCAGTTTTTGCTTTTAGTTTTAAAGTGGCGGAGGTTCAATCCAATTTAACAAATTGAGTTAGTTGGAGGTTTTTCAACGTCAACCTGTTTGCATTTTTGAAATATTGAAAATTTTTAATTTGTGTTTCGTAACAGGAAAGTAAAGTATATTAATGAAAATGTAATTTAATAAACATAATTCAAATTTACAAGTGGGTAGGTTTCAATAATGGAATTCCTTAGAAAAAAATTTATGAAGAAATTTTATACTATTATACCCAATATTGCATAACTATTTCCAATTCAAATAGACTTTAAACAACAATGATTGAAAAAATTAATAAGTAATACATTTATTTCATTTGTGTTTCGTACCAGGAAAATAAAAATGTTGTAATTTAATAAATATAATTCAAATTTGCAAGTAGGGATTCCTTCAATAATGGAATTCCTAAAAAAATTTATGAAAAAATTTACCTACATAACTATTACCAATTCAAATCGACTTTGAATAGTTTAGTTTATAGAGAAAAAAAAGGTTTAATGTTGTTTGCTTGCTGTTGAAAATTCTATAATGTAAATAATTATATAATAGCAAAAACGTCGAATAAAAAAATTATATTATGTTTATCGAAATAAACTAAATAATACAAAAGTTTTCCAAAAGTTTTGCAATTAATTTGTAATATAATTGATTTTTTACATTGAACGTACGAAACTGAAAGTTTTTTAATATAATCGCATTCTATTAAAGTAGTTGCGTGCTGTTGAGAAAATAAAATAAAAGACAATTTTTATAAATTTATTCAGCAGGTACTGAATCTATTATAGGGTGTTCATTTTAAAACTTTCAGCAATTAATATCTCAAAAACCAAAAGTCAGATAAAAAAATGTTTCGAACGAAAGTTGTATGATAGCGAAGGGGACAGAATATGACATAATTTTTTCTTAATTTATTGACCTTTTCAAGGTCATTTGAAGGTCAACTTTGGTTTTTAAATGGCACCTTAATTTTTTTAGCAGATTCATATTTTGCATAAAAAAATAAACAACTTTTGTTGGAAAATTTTTTTATCCCACATTTGGATTTTCGAGTAAGATGCGTTTGAAACAAAATAAAAACCGAGGGGTTAACCGCTGGTGAAGTTTTTTGTACACATCTCATGAAGTATATGACATCTCATGTGAAGTACGTGAAGTACTGGAAAAATACGTGTTAAAAATATTGAAATATCATGAAGTTAGTAAATTTTTGGTGAATTACATGAAGTTGAACTTGGCTTATGCGCATGCGCTACTGTCAAGGTGTATCATAGATAAGACACGTGTATTCAATAATAATTATTTGATAGCAAATTAACTTACATCAGTAGATTTTCTTAACATTTTTTTATCTTAAACATTGAATAGATCTTTGGCGGTCATTATTTTACTAGTTAAAAGTTTTGGTAGTTGCTAGTTTAATAGTAATCAATTAATTAAATTAAACTTACATTTCTTTAGTTAATTTTGTAATTTTTTTTACCTCATTTGTTTGAATGTCATAGAGGTTTGGTAGCTCAATAAAAAGCTTTGATAATTCATTATTTTGTCGTAATGAATTAATTAATCTCGGTTTTACAGAGACGGCTCCAGAATGTAATAATCCAATTTAAACTATCTTCTTATGCCCGATTTTTTCAAGTATAGTTATCTATCAGTTTAAATACATTAAAGTTAAATTGATGAAATTGCCAATGAGGTGTTTGATTTGTTTTTGTTTTGTTGTGTGTTTGGTTATTTCATTGTGGTCTGATTGGATGGGATTGGATAAGGTGCATATCATCAGCCCCTTTCCACTGCAAATTTTTTATCAAAAGTAAACTAAAGATGTCCCGTTTTAGAGGCACTGGAGGGTGTTCCACACCCCCCAGACCCCCCGGTTTAAATAATTTATTTTATTAAAAGTGAATTAAATATTTAAGCAGATCTCAAGTTTATTAAAATTAGCTGTAGCCAAGTAAATGTGCTTAATTCGTAAGCTGACAATTAATTATAAACTGCGTAATTATATATTCCGTACCCCCAGGAGGCAGATTTTTGCAACTAAATAAAAAATTAACTCATTAATCCGGAGAGTCTAAGGGTGTGGCAAATCTTCAGTTTACTTCTAATAAAAATAAACTACTTAATCCGGGGGGTCTGGGGTGTGGAACACCCTCCAGTGCACACATTTTGGAATGAAAAACATTGCAGAACATGCAGAACTCCCAGACCGAGTAGTTTACTTTTTATCAGAAGTAAACTGAAGATTTTCCGTTGCAGAGGCACTGAAGGTGTTCCACACCCAGACCCCCGGTTTAAATAATTTATTTTTATTAAAAGTGAATTAAATATTTAAGCAAATCTCAAGTTTATTAAAATTAGCTATGGCCAAGTAAACGTGTTTAATTCGTAATCTGACAATTAATTATAAACTGCGTAATTATAAATTCCGTACCCCTAGGCAGATCTTTGCAACAAAATAAAAATAAAGTACTTAATCCGGAGGGTCTGGGGTGTAGAACACCTTCCAGTGCGTCTGCAACGAAATCTTCAGTTTACTTCTGATAAAAATAATCTACTGATCCGGAGTTGGAACACCTTCAGTGCTCAAATTTTGTAATCTCGGCGACTCTTGAAATACCGATTAAATACGTTGAAAACAAATTAAGTATCGATGAATTTAGTGAAGTACCGTGAATTATTAGGAGTAAGTAAGTACGGATTTTTGAAACACGTGAAATCCGTGAATTACTGCTGAATTATATGAAGTACAAGATTGGAAAATTATGATGAAGTACGTGAAGTGTGAAGTTAATTGTACACGATTTCCTCTAGCGGTTGACCCCTCGATGAAAACATTATTATCAACTAACCATTGTTAATCAAAATTTAATATTTACATGTTTTAGAAGGCTATTTATTAGTATTAAACAGTAGAAAAATGTTTGTAAACCAGTGTTTTCATAACAAATTTTCAAAATGTTCCCCATTTACAGCTAAACGATGATACAGCCTTTGTTGAAACTCGTTTCTAACATTTTCAAAAGTTTCTTTTGTAATATTTTGCAACCATGTGATTCGAAATTTTAACTCTTCAATATTAGCTGGTATTGTATCATAAATTACAGATTTTAAATGTCCCCATAAAAGAAATCAAGAGGAGTTAAGTCAGGGGACCTAGCTGGCCATTCTATCGGTCCTCGTCTGCCGATCCACTGCCCTGGAAATTTATCATCTAACCAGTTTCGAACAGGAATAGTATAGTGAGGAGGTGCGCCATCTTGTTGAAAATGCAAAACAGTTTCATCGAGCTCCAGGTGTCCTTCTTCGTCACTTTGACTTTCTAACGCATCAACTATTAAAGGATAGATTGTATCTTCAAGCATTTCTAGATATTTTTGACCTGTTAAATTTCCATCAATAAATAATGGTCCAATAATTGTATCACCAAGTATACCAGCCCACACGTTTACCTTCTGCGGCCACTGTGTATGTCCATCAGTAAACACATGAGGATTTTCATCACACCAATATCGACAGTTGTGTTTATTGACAAATCCATTTAAAAAGGTTGACTCATCAGAAAAACAAGTCGATTTCAATAAATGTGGATGTGTAGTTAATAATTGAAGCATTTCTTCACTAAACTCCACTCGTCTGTCTGGATCATCCTCGGTCAAAGTTTGATGAATCTGCATTTTATATGGGTGAAATTTAGCAATTTAGCGCCTTATGAACAGTGCCCACTGATAGACCACTAATAGCAGAAACTTCACGCACCGAACTATTAGGATTTGAAGCATAATCCTACTTCAATTTGAGCTAAGTCATCCAATATTCTAGTAGAATTCTTGCGTGTTTATTTTGACGGATCCTGTTTCCGAAATTTTGAAACAAGGTCTATAACATACCTATGAGACATTTCTACCAGGTTGTCTCGCGTTATAAGATTCTGCAGTTCTTGCAGCATTTTCATTTGAGTCCGTACAAGAAAATTAATTCGATTCTTCTTCCAGTATAAACCATTTTAATGATCTAATTGCGAACTTTTATCAGATCTAAAAGCGAATAAATAAAACTCACTGAAAACACAAAACTAACAATAGTTGAAGAAACTAATGTCAATTTATTTGTTTTGACAGTGTTTTGTTTTCATTGTCCTAAAATTATTCAAGTTGAATAATAACAAAAGTAATAACAGCCTTCTAGCTTTTAAAAAATCAAATTTCGATATAATCAGCTGCAGTTTATTAAAATGTTTTTATTTTGTTTCAACGGATCTTACTCGAAAGTCCTAATGTGGGATAAAAAAGATTTTCCAACAAAAGTTGTTTATTTTTTCATGCAAAATATGAATCTGCTAAAAAAATTAAGGTGCCATTTAAAACCAGGTATATTAAAGATTGTGATCATATATTGCACTATGAGAACAACACTATAGTAAGTGCAATAAACTAACTTGCGAGAAAATCCATTTTAAAATTCAATATTTTCAAATCACATATATTAATACATCATATTGCAGCATTATTACATATATTTGACCATATTGAATTAAACTAAAAAAATTAGAAGCAAAAGAAGTTGCGAACATCAAATATTGAATTTTAAAATGCGTTTTTCTCGCAAGTTAGTTTATTGCACTTGTTGTTCTCATAGTGGGATATTTTATTAATTTATTTTTGAGCTATAAAATGAGTTTAAGTACAGATTGCTCAACTAACTTTTACCTCTTCCACCATTAGACTGTTTTGGCAGCTAGGTTGACATGTATTTAAATTTACACAGTCGAAACCAAACATAAAGTAACTCCAGTAACCATGCAATATAAACTACAGATGTATGTTTAAATATAGAAGTTAAAAATACAAAATAACAATTGTCTTACTTTGAAGTAATGAGTGCAACTAAATTATTATAAATTATGACACAATAAAATCTGCACAAACTAAATTTTCATCAAAACGAATCGAAAAAAATTATTGAAAACCATCTTTTGGATGTGGTTCATTATTTTTTTTAATCGAAATTGAATTAAAAATAAAATTATTGCAATTCTTTCGAAAAACTTTGAGATATATTTGTTTACTGCAAAAAATTAATTTTTTTATTGATTGTAGGCATCACTTGTAAAGTTTTGAAAAATAAAAAGCAGCAAGTTATAAAATTTTCGTAGGGTAATAAATTTTTACGTTCCTTTTAACAACTTTGAACCATTGTGCAATATGAGTAATTTTTAAGAAAGGAAGAGAGAATAAACGATAATATTGTTCCTTTCAGGACAACAAATTTGAATGGTACGTTGTATGTCTAACATCAACTTTTCATTGATAAAAATAAAATTTTATATCATTCCGACGAACACGCCTAGGGTCGTGGGTCATAAATAATATCACAATTTTTTAGATTTAAAAAAATATTCAGTCGTTTATTGTTTCGCTTACAGTTGATATTTACTAAAGTTGCTCTTTTGACTAAGACATTTCAAAATTAAATTTTTTAATATTATTTTCAAGCATTATGTCGCATTTTAATGTTCGTAATTCTATCCTTATTCATAACTCAAATTTTTGTATTATGTACATTTTTGCTTCGCAATTTTTTATCCGTATTTTGTTTTTATTCAAAACATTTAAAATCATTTAGCTCATTAAATTATTTTTACCAGTTTCTGCGATTATCTACTCTTTAGTTTAGATAAAATGATTGCCTCATTAAAAAAATAATTAAATTATGGCGATGTAATTAACCACCCCACCATGGTGTCTTTTGAAGATTTTCCCACTCCCAACGCACAAAAAATAATACATTAAGTATTCAAGTTTAAAAAATGTAGTTGATGAGAATATAATTCTGAACAACTTTTGTCTTAAACGCTTTTTGTAAACAAAAGTCTTATTATAGAATCAGCACCACATCATAGACCTTTCGCAGTTTATAAAGTTTCTTTAATCTCTTGACTTCTGCCCTCTGATGGTTTTCCTACTTATTTTATTCTTTCATTTCATTACTAAAAGTAATAACAGTAAAATATTCTTATCGTTTAACTAAGAGTGTTTTAATAATTATGTAAAAATAATTTAATAGTTTATTTAAATATTTCGAAAAGAAAAATGTTATTAAAGAGGGAATGATAAGTTTAATTATTTTTGACATCCAAAGTGTGCGTAAATCTGACGTTAAAGATCAAAGCACAATCATTGTCGTTATTAATTTGAATATTGAGTTTCAAATTTGAAGTAAAACAAAGGGAAATAATAACTGTTTAAAAATAGAATAAATTTATCTTTTTATTTTTCAATAAGTATTTATTCAAAATTTTACCTTTAAAGTAAATCCTGCAATAAAAGCATTTACATTTATTGAAAAAAAATAAGATAAATTAAATTTTAAAACAAACAAAATATATTTTTAATTTTATTTTAAAATCAATCCAGTTGTACTAGATCCAGTACTACAATTTTCATTTGGTTGATCTAATAGTTTTGTTTTCTTAAGTTAACAAGGAAAACCCAAAGGAAAGTATATTTGGACATTGCTTAAAAATTTCCAATGCTGATGCTTCTCGTACGTTTTGCTGATGAGCGACAATATACTTTTTAAACTTTCAAAGAGTGTGGGCAACCTTGAACTGCAATGAAATAATAAATAAATAGCAACAAACCCTCGCTGAAAAAACTTCGTATTTTATTATTTAAAAATTTACATATTTACGTATTTTAAATAAAATTCAAACGAGGATGCAAATAAGGGTTTTGTACCTTTTTAATAAAAAATTTTAATTTATACATTTTGTTTCTTATTTAATTCTGTTGAAAATTTGGTAATTTCGCACTCAAAATTAGTAAAAGTTTTAATCAACGCATTTAAAAACTACATTATTGTATTTTTCAATTAACAATTAAGTGTCGCTTTAATTTCCACAATGTCGGCACAGTGATAAATAATTTGCTTTTAATAATAAATAATATTAATTTATTGTTATACTAAATATGTAAATTATGAGAATTCGTTCTGAAAACCATATTGTATTGTAATACAACACAATGATTAGCTAATTTGTGGTTAAAATTATACAACCATATTTTATTAATAATTTTGTACTGTATTTTATTAGCAAACTGCATGCATAATAATTTTGTATAAATTTGTTACTCCATTAACTATTTAAATTATTTAATTAATTTTTATTGCCTAGATAAATTTCATTTCTCGTCAATGCAAATTCACATGAGATAAACCCCCAAGATCGAATTACACGTCAGTTAATAGATGTTACCTACTAATTAAAAAGGTATACAGGAATTTATGGTTTAACGTGGAATGCTAACCATGTCACAAATAATTTTGTAGCAAAAGAGGATCTAACGCATTAAATATTAGAAGTAGACGATTGCCAATTAAAATCGTAAAAATGCAAAAATAAAGAATAATCTTCAGAATATCGCTCAATTTTTAATGCAATACAGCATATTATGCGATCAGGTTATAGTATATAACATTACTAGCAAGGTAATAGGGTTTTACTGGCGAATGGAGGATATAACTGACGAGCCGCAGGCGAGTCAGTTACCTCCTGAACCAGTAAAACCCGTTACCTGCGTGTATTGTTTATATTTTATTTGTTTCTCATTTGTAAAAGGTTAGATAAATTCCAAAAATCTCAATAATTTGTCGCAAATGTCGTAAGCTATGGAAGCGTTGCCATGAACATGTCTGTTTATTTTTCTTTACATTTGTTTTGGCGAAAACGAAAATGATTGTACCAAAAGAAATTATTGAGGCAGCCAGCAGTGTAGCTTCAAGTTTATTACCTGCAAAATCAGCTTCAAGGTACGAGCGAGAATACGACGACTTCAAAAAGTGGCAAAACAAAAATAGTGTGATTGGGGTAACTGAAGATGTTTTGTTGGTCTACTTGAATCAACTATCAGCTAGATTCAGCCCTAATACTTTATGGGCAAAATGGTCTATGCTGAAAAGCTGCTTGGAAATGAAAGAAAATGCCCCTGTTCGCAGGTTTGTTTTCCTTAAAAAAATTTATTGAAAAATATGACGTTTAGTTGTCATTTGCAGATTTCAAAAGGTAATAGCGTTTCTGAAACGAAAAAATGAGCGTTATACGCCAAAAAAGGCCAAGGTATTAAGTAAAGAAGAGGCTGAACAATTTCTTTTACATGCTCCTGATGACCAGTGGTTGCTGGCGAAAATTGTAACAATATTTGGGATTTTTGGATGTTGTCGATGTGACGAAATTCTCTCCTTAAACATGAATGATGTAGAAGATATGGGAAAATACGTTATTGTGACATTGCGGCAAACAAAAAATTTAACAACAAGAAGATTCACCATAACCGATGATGGCTGCAGCTTCAAGCCCTGCATGTTATACAGAAAATATGTAAATCTTCGGCCTCCTGGAACAGAAAGCCTAAGATTTTTTTTGACATACCGACATGGAAAGTGCATTTCCCTTAATGCTGGCCAGCACACTATTGGTGGTGTCCCAAAGCAAATAGCGAAATATTTAGGTTTAAAAGACCCAGAGTTATACACCGGCCACTCTTTTCGCAGAACTGGAGCCACTATGGTTGCGGATTCGGGTGGAGATATTTTAGCACTAAAGCGTGCAGGAGGGTGGAAGAGCACCGAAATTGCGATGAGTTATGTCGATGATTCGGTCAACAAAAAAAATCGAAATGTCTAGCAAATTATTTGGTAGTAAGGAGAGTACAAATGTTCTGCAGTCCTCGAGTTCAGCAGTTTCTGAGTCAACAGATGGTTCATCATCATCAGTATCAACTCTTTCATCATCAAAAATCTGTGTTACTGGAAATAACAATTGTACCATGATTTTCAACATATATGACGATAAAACAAAATTTTCTAATGTAAATAATACTACTAACTTGTAAAAATTTTGCAAGTTAACTGTCAGTTTTACAAGTTAGTGACTTGATAAAATAAACTTTCTTGATTAATATTGTGTTTTGAAACTGACGTTTACAAATGAGAAACAAATAAAACAATTTATTTGCCTATCTAAACTCTTCTCTTAGCGGGGTTAGTAGATATTATTATGAGCGCCACTTCTACTAACGAAAGAATTAAAACCGAATGTAGACTCAAAATAACTATAGTAAAAAGTTATGATTTAATTTTAAACTTTGTCGTATTACCTACACCTCACTTATGGTAGGCAAAAAACTTAGAATCTGTTGGATTATGCCCTAAAAATGCAAAAAAAATACCTCTTTCTATGCCCTACCAACTAAGTGACTTCAAATAAGTAAAAAATCAACTTCAAATGAGTTTTCGTAACTCTGCAATAAGCGCAGATGTATTATGTTATGCAAATATTTTATAAATAAAATTAATAATAAATGGCGCTTGTAAAGATACATTAAGATTGAGTTGGAGATAATTAGTTCCAAGTGATTCACAATATTTACCTTTTTAGAATGCGTTTAAATATTTTACGCATATGTAAATTTGCTTTTGATTATTTATAATAATAATTATAATCAAATTTTGCTACTCAAATATTAGTGAAAATATTGGTGGGATATCAAATTGTAACTTCTCGCCTTTAGTTAATATTGATAAGTAATTTGAATACATTCTACAAATTTGGAAATTTGAATTTGATATATTTACACTTGGGGGAGTTTCTATTTACTTGAAATACTAGAAGTTTACCGTGAAATATTATTATCTATTAGAATGTTTGTTGATTCGTTCAAAAAAATTCTAGGGGTTAGTTAATATTTAATTATTTACATAAAAAATTACATTGGTACGAAGTCATAGCTTTCTCACGTAAACTTAGACAAAAAGAGATTATTTATTACTTGTTGAAAGCTTACGTGTAGATATTGATACTGTGATTAGCAGTCTTACGTCGTTATCACTAAATAGCCACATATAACAGTGACGAGTTACTAGACCTTTTGCTACAAGAGTTCTAGCTAGCTTTCTGAAAATACTGAAAGCCACACTTAAAGTTGTGAAAAATCAAACAACTAAAATTTTAAACAACGTAATTAAGAAATAATTATTGGAGAAACTTTGTACATACCAGAGGATTTAGGGATCTTAGAAAAAAAAACCTGCACTGCTTTGTTTTGAAATTATTTAAATTACTCTCTAGACCTCGCGGTTTATGCAGTACAGTGCCACCAACCTTACAATAATTTCAGAAAATATGCGAACTAATGTGATAAAATTCAAAATTATTGTTTACATGGTAGAGCTGTATACATTATTGGTAACAACGTTGTTATGGTGGCAATACATTTTTATTTACAATAAATACGATGGAATGAACGAATAATAATAAAAGTTTTAAAAAAATTTTTCATTCAGTTTTGCAATAAATGGCAACAAGTGGAAATAAAACCGACGGCAATGCCTCGATTTAAGAAAATCCAATTATGATTAATTTTCAAAATTATAAAGAATAATATTTTACATTTCAAGGCAAAAAAATAATTTAATTTAAAAGGAAAAGTGAAGGAGTTTTGAAATTATAGCGGTAATCCACAAAATTGTAACTAAGATTGTTTTGCCAAGAAAAGCATTGTTAAGTTTAATTTTAAAAGTGACAACTTATTAAACAATAAATAAAAAGAAGTAAAATTTTAAATTAAATTTTAGCTTTAGCTTAACAGTTCCATTACGACTATCAATGCGTGCAGACAAAGCTTTAAGAATTTCAATGAAAGGCTTTGAAATTTTAGAGTCCTTCTCAGGTTGAGCGAATCCAATCAAATGACTGAAATAATGATAATTTTAACATTTCAAATTTGGAAAAATTAATAATTCAAGTAAAAGTTTAATTTGCTTTTAAATATTTTATGAATACAGCAAGCTGAGCTCTAATTAACGTGGAAAATAAATGAAAAGAATTCAAACTTTGAAAGTTTTGGATAAACAAAAAAATTTGAAAAACAAAGGTTGATATGAGACTCAAAATAACAGCAGAATACAGCTAAAGAATACAGAAAACAGCTATTCGCTGTAAAAATTTTAAAAATTAATTAAATTAAAACTTAAACAAAAACAACAACAATTTCGTACTGCAAACATACTTAGAGGTAATTTCAAATTTGTTTATTATTATTATTCAATGTCTAAGGACATTTTCGCTTTGGTTTTGAAGACAAACGTTATTATAAAACTTAAATCTTTAAGCAATTGACTATAATTAATTATCTGTTAATTGATTATTTTAATAAAGAAAATTTTAATTTTCCCTCAACAGAGCATTTGAAATTTTAGAGTTCAAGCTATAAAAGTGCTAAATCGTGGGGTTTAACAACGGAAGCTTAAATTAAAGAAAATATTAAAAGTTGGTTTAAAAAAATATCAAAAGTTTTATGAATGCAGCCAGCTGGGCTCTATTAAAAGTGAAAAATAAATGAAATAATTTAAATTTTAAAAGTTTTGGAAAAACAACAGCAATTTGAGAAACAAAAGTTGATATGGGACTCAAAATAACAGCAGAATACAGCTGAAGAGTACAGAAAACAGCTATTTGATGTAAAAATTAAAAAAATTAATTTATTTAAAACTTGAACCAAAATAGCAACAAATTCGCTACTGTAAACATTTTAGAGTTAATTTTAGGTTAGATTATCTTCAAAAAATCTCTAAGGACAATTTTCCCCTGGTTTTGAGGACAAACTTATTACCGAGGGGTCAACCGCTAGAGGAAATCGTGTACAATTAACTTCACACTTCACGTAATTCATGATAATTCTGCATACTTCTTCGTACTTTATATAATTCAGCAGTAATTCACGGTACTTCACCCCCAGACCCCCCCGGATTAAGTAGTTTATTTTTTATTTTGTTACAGAGATCTGCCTCCCAAGGGATACGGAATTTATAATTACGCAGTTTATAATTAATTGTCAAATTACGAATTAAGCACATTTACTTGATCATAACTAATTTTAATAAACTTGAGATATGCTTAAATAATTAATTCACTTTTAATAGTAATAAATTATTTAAACCTGGAAGTCTGGGGGGTGTGGAACACCCTCCAGTGCCTCTGCAACGGGAGATCTTCAGTTTACTTCTGATAAAAAGTAAACTACTTGGTCTGGGGGTTCTGCATGTTCTGTAATGTTCTTTATTCCAAAATTTGTGCACCGGAGGGTGTTCCACACCCCCCAGACCCCGGATTAAATAGTTTATTTTTATCAGAAGTAAACTAAAGATCTCCCGTTGCAGAGGCACTGGAAAGCGTTCCACGCCCCCCAGACCCCCCGGATCGAGTAGTTTATTTTTTATCAGAAGTAAATTGAAGATCTTTCGTTTCAGAGGCACTGGAGGATGTTCCACGTGAAGTACTTCATGTACTTCATGAGATGTGTACAAAAAACTTCACCAGCGGTTACCCCCTCGCTTATTACATAACTTAAATCTTTGACCAGCAGTTTAGCGTGAAGCATACACGAGTCGACTACGAAGCGTAAACTCGTGGTTCGAACCTTGTTCGCGTTAGATATACTGCTGCGATCAAAAGTCCAATATCGATCTGTGGACTATGGGGAAGGCAACGGAAACCACCCCATGAATTATACTCCTTGTAAATTCATCTTGGCTTCGGCTAAATAGAATTGCCAACGTCCGGGAGACCGGATATGGCACATGAAGAAGAAATCTTTAAGGAATTGACAATTAAAAATCTCTAAATAAAAAAAGTTTTAATTTTCTCTCAATAGATCATTTCAAATTGTAGAGTACGCGCTACAGGAGACCTAAGTCGAAGGATTTAACAGCAGAAGCTTAAATTAAAAAATAAATTATTAAACGTGGGTTTAAAAAAATGAAAAAAAATGAATGCAGCTAGCTGAGCTCCATTTAAAGTGAAAAATAAATAAAAATAATTTAAGTTTTGAATAAACAACAGCAATTTTGAGAAACAACGGTTGATATGGAACTCAAAACAACAGCAGAATACAGCTGAAGAGTACAAAAAACAGCTATTTGTTGTAAAAATTAAAAAAATTAATTTGTTTAAAACTTGAAACAAAACAGCATCGATTTTGTTACTGTAAACATTTTTGGGGGTAATTTTAAGTTAGATTATTTTCAAAAAATCTCTAAGAACAATTTCTCCTGGTTTTGAAAACAAACTTATTACATAACTTAAATTTTTAAGGAATTGACAATTAAGAATCTCTAAATAAAAAGTTTTATTTTCTCTCAATAGATCATTTCAAATTGTAGAGTACGCGCTACAGAAAAGTTAAGTCGAAGGATTTAACAGCAAAGTTTAAATTAAAGAATAAATTTTTAAACATGGGTTTAAAAAATATAAAAAGTTTTATGAATGCAGCCAGCTGAGCTCCATTTAAAGTGGAAAAAAAATGAAAATAATTTGAACTTTAAAAGTTTTGGGTAAACAACAGCAATTTTAAGAAACAACGGTTGAAATGGGACTCAAATAACAGCAGCATACAGTTCAAGAATACAGGAACAACAATTCGCTGTAAAAATTTAAAAAATTTATTTATTTAACGCTTTAACAAAAACTGCAAGGAATTCGTTACTGTAAACATATATAGAGGTAATTTTATTACCTCCAAAGGTAGGAGGGGAGCTAAGGGAGCTAAGTAGATTTACCAACAAAAGTTTGAATTAAAAAAGATATTATTAAAAATTGGTTTAAAAAAAGAACAAAAGAATGCAGCGAGTTGAGCTTTATTTCAAGTGGAAAATAAATGGAAAGAATTTAGACTTTAAAAGTTTTGGATAAACAATAACAATTTCTAAGGAAACTAAGGCTGATATGAGACTTAAAACAACAGCAGAATACAGCTCAAGAATACAGAAAACAGCTATTCGCTGTAAATATTTGAAAAAATAAATTAATTTAAAACTTTAACGAAAACAGCAACAATTTTGTTACTGTAAACATATTTGGAAGTAATTTTAAGTTTGATTATTTTTACAAGATCTCTAAGGACAATTTCCCTCTAGTTTTGAAAACAAACTTATTACGAAATTTAAATCTCCAAGTAATTGACGATTAAAAATCTCAAAGTAAAACGCATTTTAATTTTCTCTCAACAGATCGTTTCAAATTTTAGAGCACACGCTACAGGGGAGCTAAGGCTGAGGATTTAACAACAAAAGCTTAAATTAAAAAAGATATTATTAAATGTTGTTTTAAAAAATTATCTAAAGTTTTATGAATGCAGCCTGCTGAGCTCCATTTAAAGTGGAAAAAATGGAAATAATTTGAACTTTAAAAGTTTTGGGTAAACAACAGCAATTTTGAGAAACAAAGGTTGATATGGGACTCAAAACAATAGCAGAATACAGCTAAAGAATGCAGAAAACAGCTATTTGCTGTAAATATTTGAGAAAATAAATTAATTTAAAACTTTAACAAAAACAGCAAGGATTTCGTTACTGTAATCATAATTGGAGGTAATTTTAAGTTTGATTATTTTCATAAGATGTCTAAGGACATCTAATGACAGAAAAGTTGGTATAAAAAATACAAAAAATTTTATGAGCACAGCAAGCTGAGCTGCATTTAACGTAAAAAATAAATTGAAGGAATTTGGACTTTGAAAGTTTTGGATAAACAAGAATAATTTAATTTTCATCAACAGAGCATTTCAAATTTTAGAGTTTGTGCTGCAAGAGAGCTTAATCAAACGATTTAACAACAGAAATTTAAAGGCAGCATATCTGGTAGAAGCTTATGCTTTTGGCGTCTAAATTTTACCTCTTAAAAAAACGAAACATAGCAATATATTTTTCGAATGAGTTTAAAAGTGGAAAGAATAATTAAAAATACCAGGGATTTCAAATGTGTACCATAGACCACTAGATTTGGGGGAGGGGTCCCTAAAGATTATTATTTAATAATTATTCAATATAGCACAGTTGTAAACTAACAATTTAAGTCTTGGAGTTACTGTGCAGTAATCGTGGATTCGTTTCCTGATCACCAAGGTGCCTGTAAGATCTCAAGTATTAAATTTGAAAAAAGTTGTAAAATTAATAAAAAGCACATCGTTGATTGGAATCACTGCCTCAGAGTGCTACATTTACAATTTTTATTTAATAATTTTCCCTGTAATAAATGGTCATTTCATCGTTAATCGATTTCTTAAAACTTTCACTACTTAGCTTTTAAAGTCCCTTGATGGTGAATTATCAAATCCGTAAGAATAGGAAAACAATATAAAATTTATTGCTATTTGATAGAGAAATACAGACATTATCCGCCAAAAAAGTGGCTATATATCTTATTAATTGCTATTGTATTGTATCATTTTCGTATCTTTTGTGATGATGGGCATTCTATCTTATACAATAAAAGCAGCCAAATCAATGTTAATAAAGTTAAATTGAACAAATTGTATAGTTAAATATCTGAACAAAACAATTTTTCTGCATAATTTAAATATTCTGCTGGAGTCTGTTGAATAATTCTGTATAATTTATTCTCTGCATACTTTTGCAAAAAAGTGCAGTTTTCTTTGTAGACCTACCTAATTACGATAATTTAATGTCAAAGCAAACTATTAACCACCCATTTCACTCTTTCAATTTTATGATTGCCATGATGCGAGAAGTAGTTTCGCGTTAAGAAGCTTTTAAAGGGAGAAATAAAATTTTAATGGCCAATTTAACAAGTGCGAAACGTTCTAAAATTGTCTTTTTTAACAAAATAATTTTATTCTGTGCTAGTAGTGACGAAGAACCAATAACGGAATCACATAAAAACTTATATTTAATTTTATGATTTTTTCTGTATTATAATCAATAAAAGCGAAAAGGAAGTCATCAAAGCTTGCATTGCGTTTAGGATTTCAAAGTTCGTAAGGATATTTAAATCTTACTTCAATAAAGCAGTGGATCAGCTTTTGATGATTGCAGGACATCGTCCTTTTTCTAAGAGAACAGCGAGAGCAATTAGAACCACTGACTGTTTTTCTTTTATCTTTTCAGTTCTATCCGTGGTTTTCGCTAATTATCTTAGAAGTTTAAGCTTTTGATACAGAAAATTTTTGTTTGCAAATATTTTATTTTTAGTTCTAGCGGATACGGTAAAATTCAACATAAATAATAATTATTAAAAAGTAGATATTATAATATTTTAACTGAAAATATCTTTGAAAAAGACTCCGAGATGCTAATTTGCAGTCTCGTTAGAAACTTAATAAAAAATAAATAAAAAGGAATTGTAATAATAATTAAGCATACTTTGCAAAGAACTGCAAGCCGAGGAAAAAGCAATTTAAACGAGAAATTTTATGTACTAGTTAATGGTTTGAATATTGTATAAAATCCTTGGGAATAAATACGTTTGTTCTATTCTAACGAACGTTGGTTAAACAAAATATTAGAAAACCTTTCATGTAAAACAAATTATTGTCACGCCGCAAAAAAATTACTAACGCAAAAATACAGACACGTTCATTACTTTTGTAGAATTCTTCTTTACATTAAAACACACAAATCTATGCTGGTTTACAATAGGTAGGTCTAACGCATTAAAATAGTTTTCCAAAGTGCAGTAGCATCCCATTTTATGAATTCCCGGATATAATAATGTTTTATTTATTTAATTTATTTTCTTTGTGAGTTGATTAAAAACGGTTACGTCCAGCTGATAATTGAAAATTCTGTGAAACATGTTCTCGAATATCATGCTTTATGTTCATCTTCCTGGTTGGTATTTTATCTCTGTAATAATCTGTAGGATGTAATTTTAATTAATTAAATTTATTCTGATTTTACACTTAAATGATGAATAATTTAAAAGAGTAATTAATTAATTGATAATGGGAAGGGTGTATTCCTGTCTCTTCGAGAAGGTGAATTCATCTTCAAAATGTTTTATTTAATTAAAAAAATTAATAAACAAAATTAATTTTATACAATGCACTTTTAGTTTTAGTTCCATGGCTATAGCTATTTGAGGTCATTTTCAACTATTGAAATAATCGATCAATTTTGTTTGGAAACAGTTAAAACTTTAAATGCTGAACCAGGTAATATTATATTTCACCTGGTTGCGTTTAAAGCAGTTTGCAATGTGAGCTTAATTGCTTGTATGTAATTGGGTAGCGCATTTTTTTGGTATGTTAATATCACAAGTTGGATTCATTTTTGTTGTAGGTAAACAATAAATTTTATTTTATGGAATTCAGATAGCTTTCCGATTGCCACATAAATAAATATGGATACTAAAATAATTGGTATCCACTACAACTTTGAAAAGTTCATATTATCTGTTTGATGTAAATAGTTGTACTATTCAGAATTAGTTTTAAAGTTTTCCATGCCACTGGCAATTATCCTTTGTGTATTATTTGTTCTAGTTTTTCAGAAAACATTGCAATTTTGATTTGTACCAAATGATTTTGTTCTTTCAAGTACATTGGTTGTAAATATTTTACAAATGAAAAATTGAACTTTTAATGAAATTAGTTTTTATTCAATATAATCTCCTCAATTTTCAATACACTTTTTCCCAATGATCCTGCAATAATTTTATTCCATCTCTGTAATGATTTTCTGGAAGCTCTGCAAAATACTGTTCCACGACTGAAATAGCTTCTTCATTCGATGAAAAACGCTTTCCACGAACGAATTGTTTCAAGTTTCTGAAGAGGTAGTAGTCGCTAGGAGCCAAATCTGGCGAATACGGTGGATGTTCAAGCAATTCCTACTTTAGTTCATTGAATTTTGCCATTGTTAAAACACTTTTGTGGACAGGTGCGTTGTCTTGGTGAAAGATGATTTTTTTATGTTGCAAACCGGGTCTCTTTTCACGAATTTGTTCGTTCAATTGATCCAAAAGGTTACAATAATATTCAGAGTTAATTGTTTTACCTTTTCAAGATAATCAATCAATAAAATCTTTTGCATCCCAAAAATTGATGCCATAACCTTTTTGCTGATCGTCTTGACTTCACCTGTTTTGGAGCTGAACAACCAGCCTCAGTCCACTGAAATTTCGTTCTTGTTTCAATTTAGGATCATGGTGGTAGATCCAAGTCTCATCCATAGTTACAAAACGACGCACAAAATCGATTTTATTCTTATTAAAAGATTCAAATGATGCTGAGAAATTTGCTTTCGTGTGAGTTTTGTTGAATTGTTAACGAATGCGGCACTAACTTTCCAAACAGCTTTTTCATACGTAATTCTTTATGTAAAATATAGAGTACTCGTTCGTCTGAGATGCCTATGGTATTAGCAATTTCACGCTTAGTCAAACTTGGATCTTCACTAACAATATTATGTACTTGTTCAATGATTTCTGGTGTTGTTGTTGTTTTGGTCGTCCACTACGTGGTTCATCTTCAACGCTTGTACGACCACGTTTAAACTCTAAAACCCATCGATGTACAGTTGGAAATGAAGGAGCAGATTCTTTTAACACGCTCACCATTTTTGTATGAATTTCTGTTGCTGATAAACCTTCCAAAACAAAGAATTTTATCACTGCACGATACTCAGTTTTTTCCATTGTTAAAAAATACACCGACACGTCGACTTTAAATGGCTTGTAAACAATGAATGAATTGACAGATCGAAATAAAATTTTAGTAGGTTCATATAAAGATCAAATATCAAAATAAATTTTGATGAAACCAACCTGTACATAATACTTTTTTCTAAAATTGCATGTAATTTTATTTATCTTTATTTGACATCCCCTTTTGTATGGCAATTTTTATATTTCTTGCTAAAAAAGGGATGTTTTATCTAAAAAGTTTTATTAAAATTAAAGAACTTCGCGCATTTTTAGGCGGACTTTGCAGTAAAACGCGGTTTAACCTAGTTTATTTCCTGTAACAAAAACTAAACAAAACCTAAGTTTAATATTTGATACACTGTTTATTGTTTAATAATTTTTTTCGTTAACACCCCGTATATAAAATTTATGTTTTAATTTACTTAATTAGTCATAATAGCTGAAGTTCTTTCATTCGAAAAGATTAAAAGCGAAAATCACGTACAATGAATTAGGGCAAACTGGGATCCTATTCATTAACATAGTTTGAAAAGTTTTGCTTTATCGGTTCAATGCAACAGTTTTTGTTTAACAGAAACTCTCTTTTATCGAAAAATCAATACAAAATACAACAATTATATAGCAGCTTCCGTAATATAGGTAGGCACTTGAAAGGAAAACTAGGTGAAATCCTCAGCACTTTTTTAAAAGGATTTAATTTTGCTAATGTTAAAGTAAATTATTTATCAAGAAGTGTTTAGAAGAATAATTATTATTATAAAGTAAAATTGTGAATACGCGTTTTCGCTTAATTAATATGGGATTTATCTGTCCGGATAAACACCTAGCAGAATTTAAATATTGTTCGAAAGTGTCTCATGTCATCATTATATCCTCAGGTTTGAGTTTTTTTAGTACAGTTCAACATTGATAATAATAGAAATTAATTAATGTACAGACTAGGTGCGAATTTTAAATTAGAGGGAAAGAAAAACTAATCGAGGTAGGATTACTGAGAGTTCGGATTATCAACGTTACATTGTAAATAAATTATTTGCGTAATTAATGTGAAAAATCGTGAGGTATTAGGTGACCGAACATGAACATTGACTAAAACAGTAAATTAGCGCATTATTTTTCATTGCAACATAAACATTATTAATCTTAGTACATATTGAGTTTACACCAGCTTGTTTCAAAATATAGATGTTCATAACAAGCATACATTTTTAATAAAATATTTTGCTTTGTTTCCTAGCATAACTTTTATTTAATTTCATATTATTAATAAATTCAAATGGTTTAAAAAAAAACATGACAATATATTAAACTGAAAGTACAAATCTGTCGTATCGTCGTTAAAATCGCATCCTCCCCTTGAGTATCATCTTTCTAGAAACCCGATCTATACAGCAATATCCAAAATTACAAACATCATTAGGACATTTTGTTTCTGAAAACTCTAAGTAATTATGTAATTACCTGAAATTATTTGTGGTTGAGTCACTTTCAATCTTCAAATACAAGTTTAAATCGATTACATTTAAGAAAATCTGGTTACTTTACTTTGTTTTATTTTTACATTCAGCCATTACTATTAAATCGTGAATTAGATTAGAGGTAATTACATGTAATTACCTCTCCTGCCATTAAACAGCCGTATGTACCTGAAACATTCCAATGCAGAAACTTATCGATTGAATTTAAAAAAATGATTGTTGTTTTTTATTCAACCACTTTTGTTAAAACTAAAATTGAAAGTTTTGAAGTAAGATAATACTACTACAATTTAAAAAAGAGTACTTTACCAGCATTTCCTTCAGCCCATTGGAGGCTATAGAACAATAATATTACAAATTTTGTTTCGATACATAAAACTATCATGTAATCCAAACCGGATTACATGCAACTATAGGATGTACTTCAAAGAGTCTAAAGTTTCCTTGCACAGTTGTAATATAATTTACATCTAAAACTTTGCCCACGGAAAATTGTGCCTACGGCTCTTTAAACTCATCGCTGATTGGCTAATAACGCAAAACTAAAACATTAATTTTTTAATTTTTAGTTTAACGTATATGTGTTATTGTTAATAAAAATATTACATGTGTTTAAAATTTTAAAATAAATAATCAGGAAGGAATTCGGAAAACGATGTACTGGAAAGATGTAAAAGGGTCGAAATAACGTAAATAGTGGCGTGAATTTTAAACGTAAGGCTTTCACCTTTAAGTTTTGCACTTCAAAGGAGAAACCTCTATAATAAATTCATTATCATAATTAAAATTACAATTAAAAGAAATTCGCACTTTTCTTTTCGGAAAACAAAAATTTTGATCAGAACTGACCCAGATGATTTATAGTTTATCTACTATTACTAAATTACCAATTTTTATAACTATTAAATTTCTCTAAATTTTTCTTTCTTAATTTTCTTCTTTTCTGTTCGTTTTCTTTCTTAATTTCTGTTCTTAATTTTTTAATTACTTTTAAATTTATTTTATTAATTTCTTATACTTTTAATTTTATATTTATTTTTGTAACAGTCGCACTATATAAAAGGGGTGCAACCTCTATTTACAGTAAAACTACAACAACCTCGCTGAAAACTACTATTTTCATCAATTTTTATTTACTTCTTAATATACTTATTATTTAAAGAGGTTTTCCGTAACAGGCAGAGGCGAATCTAGGACCAACTCAATGAGGGAGGGATTTGATAAAATTAAAAATTTTCTTTTTAAAAATCTAACTTTTAATTTAAATAAATATGAAAAGTTTGAAGGACGATTCCTTTTGATGGATTTTAAAATTATTAATTTTCAATTTAATTTTGCAGTTTAAGCAGTGAATTTTTGAATTGAGTAAAATTTCCAATTTTAAAAATTATATTTAAAAATAAAGCCAAAAATTGATTTGTAACGTGTCGGTACTTAAACAACCAAAAATAATGCATGGAAACGCAAAATTGCACTGAAGTTTTTAAATTTTTAAAAGGGGGTTATTTTGCAACAACTTTCGGTGGGAAAGTAGAAATTAGGTCTAAAAACTTAAATGGTAAATCTAAAAAAATTGATAAAAGTTTATGGAGGCCGCAGTTGACGGCGATTAATAAGATTTTAGCCAATAAAAAAAGTTTATAATTAAAGCAAAAATGCCCAAATAAAACGTGGAAGGCAAACAGATAAACTAAATTTGGAAATTTGACAAGCGGAGCTCGAAACAAACAGGAACTCAAAAACAACAAACTCAAAAAAACACCAATACAGCAGTCGGTAAAAATTTAAAACTAATTAAACAAAATTCAATAAAAACAAAAATTTAAAACAAAACCCAATAAAAACAAACATAAATTTAAAACAAAACTATAACAACGAATAACAACAGTCAAAAGCAAACGTAGTCTCAAAAAAATTAAATATAATTTTATTTCAATTAAAAATTTTTATAATTGTAAATTTTGGTGGTAGTTTTTAGTTTAATAAACGAAAATCTAAGAGCATATCACTGTCTGATTTTAAGATAATTTCAATTTTCACATCTCAGATTTTGTAAAAGTCGATTTAAAACACATTTAAATTTAAAATTTAATAAACCAGTTCACAATTTAGATATTAAATTGTTTTTTAAACTTTTATTTTCTATAAAACCAAAATAGGAAAGATAAAAATAAGAGATCGTGCCACTGGAAAGTGAAAAATCGAGAAAGATTTAAGAAAAATTAATAAACAATTAATTTCAAAAGTAATCCTTTGGTTTATAGAACCCAAGATGTAATTTAAACAGTAGCAGTGTTATTATTTTGAACCATAGCAATATATATTGCTGTATTTTATTGAAAATTAGAAATTAAGTTTATGAATTAGTTTAATTAAAAAAAAAATGGATGATTATTTCAGATATTATTTGGAAAATTACTTTTTGGATTACTTGTGTGATAGATCATACTGACGGGAAAGTAAAAATGATTGGTGTAAAAACGAAAAATTTTCAATTACTTTAAAATTTAGAAAAACATAAAAAAATCTAAAATAAAACAGTTTAAAATTAACGAAAACTCATAACTTTGATAAATAAGATAAAAAGATGGAAAATTTTTTTTTGTTCATATTAATTACCTTTTTGTGACTTTTACGCGACAAATTGGCACTCAACGCCAAGCAAATTTAATATCGTAAGCACTTAATATTACACGGAATTTTTTATTGCATATTAGAAGTATTTTCACTTTAATACAAGTGCTAATTATGCCTTTGCATTAGTTTTTAAGAAGAATTACTCTAATTTATTTTCTTAAGGAAAATGTACTCTAAAATTTTTTATTATGTGACGGTCATTTATAAATTTGCAGATATTTTATTTATAATTTTAATAAAGCAAGGAAGTATTCCAGAGAGGGGGGGGTTAACGAAGTTACAGGTTTTTTGATAGAAGAGAATCACGTGTCCTTAATACCGGCGGTGCTGATGCCATAAGTAGAAAATCAAATCATAGTATTGACGTGAATACGTCTTTAAAATCGGTAATCTTAATTTCTAAAAGTAGTTAAGGAAGTAAATTCGAGTTCACAATTTAGAATTAAAGTTTAACGGTTATTTTGATAAATTACAAAAATCAGTAAGATCAAAATGTAACGGATGGGTGCATCCGGATAAGCGGAAAAAAATCGGTAGATTTGATAAATTAAAATATATAACGTGTAACGAAAAGTGTAACGGAGGTGTGTGTCATGTCCGGACTAAATAAATCGTGCATGTAAATTTATGAAATATGTAACAAAAGTGTTGTGTAGTGTTTAAAAATATGCACGACCATGTTAAAGTCGTTCAATTTACAGAAATTTTCTCAATCGAAACGTATTAATATTCACGAAGAGTCAAATTGGATAAGATAAAAACCGATGGAAAATTTTTTGTTAATAAATTGGAACGAAAATGAAAGAAAAATTTAATACGTAAATAACTTACCGAAATGCAAATAATTTTCCTTTCAATAAACCGCAGATTTTAGACCGAATTATCAATTTATTTTCTTAAATAATTACCAGAATTGTTTTAACTCATTTTATTGCGTTATAAATGTTTCAATAAAGCGTTTCGAATAGAGTACAGTTTGTAAAATTACGTAAACGGTTATCATAAAATCAAATCAATTTTTATATTTTACGTGTATTACCCAAAGTACAATAACAACATTTGGCAAATAAAAGAATTATTTAAAATTGGTTTTATTGTATTGTGATTTAAATTTTGTATTTTGAAAAAGGTTGTTTAATTAAGTTTTATTTTTTTACCGTTTGATGTGTTGTTTTATTAGTTGTTTTTCCTATTTTTTCTTTTGTCAATTTTCTTTTATCACTTTTTTATTGTTTGTGTTTTCAAATTGTCGTCATTTCCTTTACAGTTTTTCTATCCATTTTTTTGTTTTTGTTTCCACTTTAGATTAGCGAACTTAGCTTCACTACATAGTATAAAACAAAGTCGCCTTTTTGTCCCTATATCCCTATGTGCGCTTAAATCTTTAAAACTACGCAACGGATTTTGATGCGGTTTTTCCAATAGATAGAGTGATTCAAGAGGAAGGTTTATATGTATAATACATGCATCATATACTAAGGCAACATTGCTAATTTTAGAGGTTTCTAACGTGATGTCGTAATTTTTGGGCTTATTTAGCAATTTAGCAAAACGCTGCCTAAACCCTACGAGTTAGATCAAATTAATGTACTACAGTATTGTACACCATAAAAGGTCTACAAAAAGTCCGCGATGGTATATGTTTATCTTTTAGGATAACCCACATTAACCATTTTATTGTTTACTTTTACGTGAAAAATGGCTTATTTACGAAGCTATTTTAAGCAATACGGCATTAATCCTTATCGAATTAAGTACCTTTAATACAGTGTGCAATTAATATAGATCAATATGGTTCCTTACAGCATGTAAATTAAACAAATATTTTCGGAGATATTACAAATTTAAAATTTGCGTTTGCGGCGGGCGGTACCGGTCGGACGGGGCATTGCGGGAGGCATGCCTATAAATAGCGCGTCGGAGGCCGCGGTTCTCCTATAGCACTTTGAATTTAGCAGCAATCGGACGCGTTTATTATCGGAGCTCTCTAGCGAGGAAAATAACAGTACTTGATAAAACCCGTGTGTAAATGTGTAATGTAATAAAATTGTATGAATTTAGATATTCCAAAGATAGCAGGAAATCTTCATAGTAAGTATAGGAAAGAGGAATTGTTTTACTCCAAATTTAATGCGTGCAGGCCAAGGGCAGTAATGAATGAATCAAAAATACTGGATCGATTTTAATCATGTTTTCATTGAGTGACATAGGCATATATATTTTATGCCCGTGCAAAGTCGGAGCGGGCCGCTATGTTTTTTATACAACGTTCATAGTTTTTCTGTAGTGTATTTAATTTAGTATCAGCATTGCACCCGTGCGAAGCCGGGCGGGTCTCTAGTTATTCATAAAAAACCTAATTTTGTTAAACAAATTTTACAATGTTACTGCCAAGAATTGCGTCCTCATTTTTTTTTTAATTCGTATTTTTTGCTTGCAATATATTATTTTACCAATCTAATTGCTGCGCTCAATTTATTTTAAAAACTATAACTTTAAAAAGGGGAATTTTTGGTTTCATCGATTACCATAGCAACGACAAGCAGATACATATGCTGATATCTTTAATTCAATTTTGATCAAATTTATAAAAGAAAAAAAATTTATACTTTAAAATTTAAAACGTATACTTTCAATTGCCAAGCAAAAGTATTTGCTTTAAAATTAAACAAAATGCAAGTAAAAAGTAAGAGTAAATTATTATTAAATCTGATATTTTTGAAATGACGTTGCTAGTTTTTAAATTTAAATTTCATTAGTTGTGATTTAAAAACAAAAACGTTTAAAATAAAATTGCAAGTTTTCAAATTATAAGTAAGTACTTTCAGTTTCAGAGTCTTAGTGGTTTTAGTGTATTCTACATTTTTGTATCGTAACGCTGAAAGGGCACAAAATTATAAAACAAGATCATACACATTTGTTCTGATAACTTATGTTTCAATTTAAAAAATTTTATTATATGTTTAATTTAAAAAAAAAAATTTAGAATTGACAGTACATCTTTCAAATTTGTAACAATCCTAGAATGTGTGGGAGATAAATGCAATTTAAGATTTTATAATCTGTTTTCGACTGATACATTGGTTTACAAAAATTAATTGAACTAATTTTCTTTGCAATTAAATTAAAAAAAAAGTGGCCGGTAAAACGGAATGAAAATTAAATTTACGTTTTAAGTTCGGCCAACACAACAATAAAAATAATGCTGTTAAATATTTTGGAACAACATACATTTTAGAGTGAATCCGAAATTTGCCGTAGTTGTGTATCCCCTAGAATGGTCCTACACCGAAAAGTGTAGATGTTGATTCGACAGATAGCAGAAAGCGATGGGTAAGGTAAAGTACCCCCGGTAATATTTTGGCACCAAAAGCAAACTTTCTAATCTATGGAGCTAAAGCCCGAATATTAGAGCTAGCGTTATTAAAGTTTTTTTATAAAGTCATTTTAAAATGGGGAAGAGGGCTAAAGTAACACTAGCCCCTCCAGTTAAAATTTTGACTCAAAAACTAGCTCCTTAATCTACGGAGCTAGCATTATTACAGTTTTTCACAAATAAAAATCATAACACGATGAACATAATAAAGATTTGCTTAACCTTTAAAGTGTCACCGGTTTGACGTAAAACTTTATGTTATTTCATAACGTTACCTTTAAAATAACTTTTGTGATACATAATAGACGTGATTTCCTAATAAAAGTATATTTTTATGTTATTGTACTCGACTTTCACTGTCGATATCAGTGAAAGTATACCTTCACTAGGAATTGTATACATTTCCTAATAATACACTTTCACGGTAACATTAATAATTATAATATGTTGGTTTAAAATATTAATATAATCTATAGATGGTTTACAGCATGGAAATAGAAAAATGTTGTAATAATTTTCTATAATTTTTATGAGCCTGGCGGTAATCAAATTTTACGTTTTTCTTTCAAATTTAACGTTGATTTTTATATATAAAACAGTGCTGTTTTGTCAAATATTCTAAATATTAGTTGTTTACATTCGAGTTTACTAAATTAAAGAGTTTTTTTTTATTAATTTTTATATTAGTAAAAATTTAATGTAATGGGAGTTTTATGTAATATAAATTTTTCTAAATTAATAAATATATTTATAATTTTAAAATAAAACAAAACATAAAAATAATTATTAATGTAAAATGTAATGATTCTATTAATATAAATTTTCTAAATTAATAAATATTTTATAATTTTAAAATTGTCAAATTTTAAAACGAAAACTTCCTAATTTTACAGTAAATTCCAATTGTTTTAAATTAACAACAAATAGTAAAATTAAATTTTTATATTAGTAAAAATTTAATGTAATGGGAGTTCTATGTAATATAAATTTTTCTAAATTAATAAATATATTTATAATTTTAAAATTGTCAAATTTTAAAACGAAAACTTCCTAATTTTACAGTAAATTCCAATTCTTTTAAATTAACAACAAATAGTAAAGTTAAATTTTTATATTAGTAAAAATTTAATGTAATGGGAGTTCTATGTAATATAAATTTTTCTAAATTAATCAATACATTTATAATTTTAAAATTGTCAAATTTTAAAACGAAAACTTCCTAATTTTACAGTAAATTCCAATTCTTTTAAATTAACAACAAATAGTAAAGTTAAATTTTTATATTAGTAAAATTTAATATAATGAAGTTCTATGTAATAAAATTTTCTAAATTAATAAATAGTTTATAATTTTAAAATTGTCAAATTTTAAAACGAAAACTTCCTAATTTTACTGTAAATTACAATTTTTTAAATTAACAACAAATAGTAAAGTTATAATTTTTATATTAGTAAAATTTTATGTAATGGGAGTTCTATGTAATATAAATTTTCTAAATTAATAAATATGTTTATAATTTTAAAATTGTCAAATTTTAAAACGAGAACTTCCTAATTTTACCGTAAATTCAAATTTTTTATTAACAATAAATAGTAAATTAAATTTTTATATTAGTAAAATTTAATGTAATTTATAATTTTAAAATTGTCAAATTAAAACAAAACTTCCTAATTTTACAGTAAATTCCAATTCTTTTAAATTAACAACAAATAGTAAATTAAATTTTACATTAGTAAAATTTAATGTAATGGAGTTCTATGTAATATAAATTTTTCTAAATTAATAAATATGTTTATAATTTTAAAATTGTCAAATTTTAAAACAAAAACTTCCTAATTTTACAGTAAATTCCAATTCCTTTAAATTAACAACAAATAGTAAAGTTAAATTTTTATATTAGTAAAAATTTAATGTAATGGGAGTTCTATGTAATATAAATTTTTCTAAATTAATCAATATATTTATAATTTTAAAATTGTCAAATTTAAAAAAAAACTTCCTAATTTTACAGTAAATTCCAATTCCTTTAAATTAACAACAAATGGTAAAATTAAAATTTTGTATTTAAAGAAGTGGTTTTCAAATGGAAATCAAACCATTTTAAATTAAAAGTAACTGCAGTTAGTTTCATGCTCATTATTGAGATTATTTAATTTAAAATTGATGCTTGTTTAAGAGTAAAGATATTTTCAAATAAAAGAAATAATTTTAAATTACTACTACTAAATTATACTAACATTAATTAAAAATATATACTATTAAATTGAAAGCAAGTACTCTTGAGATAATAAATCGTCGATGCTTTTTAAAAATAAAATTCTTAATTTTACCTGCAACTTTTTTTATATTTAAAAGTATAATAATTGTTACCCCATACCCCTCAGGTGATAAAATGTTTAGAAATTACGCAGAAGCTATATGATACCGCTTTAGCTTTAAGAGAGACTTTTATGTTGGAAAAAAATTTTAAACTGTCATTAAAGCTCAAGGGGTTGAACACCTGCAATATTTGGTGTATATCATTTTGCAAATGTTAGCAAATGTTTGCAAATTTTGCAAATGTATGTAAGTTTTTGCAAATGCCTGTAAATTTATGTAAATGCCTGCAAATCTTTGCAAATGGCTGTAAATGTCTGAAATTGTTTGCAAATATCTGTGTAAATTTTTGCAAATGTTGCAAATTTTGGCAAATGCCTGTAAATCTTTGCAAATGACTGAAATTGTTATGCAAATATCTGTGCAAATTTCTGCAAATGTTTGCAAATTTTGAAATTGTGTAAATTTTGCAAATGTGTGTAAATTTTTGTAAATGCCTGTAAATCTTTGCAAATGACTGCAAATCTTTGCAAGTGACTGTAAATATTTGCACATGGCTGAAATTGTTTTCCAAATATTTGTGTAAATTTTTGCAAATTTTGCAAATGTTTGCAAATTTTGCAAATGCCTGTAAATTTATGTTAATGCCTGTAAATCCTTGCAAATGCCTGTAAATGTCTGAAATCGTTTGCAAATATCTGTGTAAATTTGTGTAAATTTAAAATTATTTGCAAATTTTGAAATTATTTGCAAATTTTAGCAATTTTTTGCAAATTATTGTAAATGCAAATTTTTGGTGTACACATTTTTGGTTAGTGGTCAACCCCCCGTTAAAGCTTCACTTTTTTTAATGTAAAAGTAATAATTAGAAAAACGAAAATGATCCCTGTTCTAATTTTCTGGCTGGGTTTTTTTTCGTGAAAGAGATCATTCACGATTTACGAAGATTTTTTTACTTGTTCCCCCAAAAGATAAAAATGTATTGTATAATTTATCAATGGGTACTACAATAATAAAAAATATATTGCTATGTTCCAAAATTTAAGGTTGAAGTTTGGGTGCTTGAAACATAATAAATAAATTAAAGTTTAATTTCCTTTCGATTTTTTATGCTATTATTTTCCAGCTTTTTTAAATTTTCTAAAACGTGAAACTTTTTTTTCTTATTTTTTGACTTAGTAAGTACTACAAGAAAATGCATAAAATCAAATTCTCAATTATAATTAAGCACCCAGCAGAGTGGTGTGTTGGAAAATCTAAGCGACTACGAATAAGTAATCGCGGCTTCGAATTCCATCCCGGCCAGTTGGGTAGCGTAATGACTATAGCTGTTAAAAACACATAACTAAATAACTCTTTTTTTGTAAAACTCCAACTTCATTATTATTTTTGAAAACGTTTTATTTTACTCTGTCTGTAACGGAAAAAGGCTTTTGAAAATTTCTTGCTGTTACTAAAACTGCAGTTTTACTGCAAGTAAAACTTTTTGCTTTGTGTTTAAATTTTGTTTTAATTTGTTTGCACAGCACCTTTTTTTTAACTAATTTTACTTTTTTGTAGTTGTTTCAGAGGTCACCAATTTATATTTTTATAATTATAAAAATTGGCTTAATCAAATAAAGTTGTATGAATACAGCTTAGAGCGCAAATCTAAAGTGGGAACAAAGATAAAGGAAATAACAACAGTTTAAAAAACACAGACAATGGAAAATCAACAAAAGAAAATTGGACACAACAAATAATAAAACAAACACATCAAACGGTGAAAAATTAAAACTTAATTTAATAAATCCTTTAAAGAGTAGCAAATTAAAATAAAATTAAAATAACAGTAATCATACAAATTTTAAATAATTTATTTTATTTGCAAAATGTTGTTATTGTACTTTGGGGCAGTTTTATGTAAGAAAATTTATTAAAAAATACTGTGATTTCATTTTTTACCCACTGCATCAACACTGCCAGTATTAAAGACACGTGTTCCCCTTCTTCGAAAAAAACAAGGGGGGTTCCCCCCATTTGTAAAAGTTTGGTCTACTTGTTTTTTCTAATGTTATTTCAACTTTGAATTTATTTGAAGAAAATATAGTTTTAGAAACAGTTTTCAAAACAAGAGGGGGTTTGGGATACTCCCTAGCTTTATTAAAATAATAAAAGAAATAATCTGCAAATTTATAAATGACCGCCACATAATAGAAAAAAATTTTAGGGTAAATTTTCTTTAAGAAAATAAGTTTTAGAAATAATTTTAAAAACCTGATCAGGGAGCTTCTGAAATACTTCTTAGCTGCACTAAAATTGTAAAAGAAAGTAAGAAAAGTTTTACCAACTTATAAATAGAAAATACTTTGAAATACATTTTGCTTACATTGGAGTAACTCTTCTTGGAAATTGATGAGAAGGCAAAATTAGCACTTGTATTAAAGTGAAAATAAGCAAAAAAATTCCTCCGTGTAGTATTAAGTGCTTACGAAATTTAATTTTCTTTACGTTGGATGCCAATTTGTCTCGCAGAAAACCACAAAAAAGTAATTAAGATGAACTAAAAAAATTGTTTTCCTATCGTTTGATCTTATTTATCAAAGTAATAAGTTTTCGGTGATATTAAACTGTCTCATTTTACATTTTTTTGTTCTTCTAAATTTTTAAGCATTAATTCTTCTTTATACCAATCAAGTTTATCCCATGCTTATCACACAAATAATCCAAAAATTAATTTTCCAAATAAGCCGCCAGTATTAAGGACACGTGCTCCCCTTCCCTTAAAAAAAAATCTGTCAACCCCCACGATCTGTAAAAGTTTGAGGTACTTGTTTTTCCTAATTTTTATTCCCACTATGGGACTTTCAGAAAAAAATATAATTTTAAAAACAGTATTCAAAATAGGAGGGGGGTCTGAAATACTCCCTAGCTTCATTAAAATTATAAATGAAAATATCAGAAAATTAAAAGTTGCTGTCACATAATAAAGAAAAAATTTTGGAGTAAATTTATTTTAAGTAAATAAGTTTTTGAAACAGTTTTAAATAATTTTAAAAACCTAGTTAGGGGGGATTCTGGAATACTCTCTAATGGCACTAAAATTGTAAAAGAAAGTTTTCAAACTTATAAAAAACAGTCAGACAAAAAAACCATTTTGGAGTAAATTTTGCGCAAATTGGAGTAAATCTTTTAAAATCAATTTATGAATTGTTGTTGATATTTTGTTTTAATTTAGATCTTCTCATTTTCTTTTGGATCTTTAACTATTTATTTTCTTTATACCAATCAAGCTTATGTTCATAAACTATCACAAAATTAATCCAAAAATTAATCAAGTTCAAACTAACTATTTTTTTTAAATGTGGAATAAAATATTTTAAAAATTACATGTTGAATAAAATTAAAAAAATTTCCAACTTACATTTTAGTCCAAGACTCTGTTGGGCATAAGTGGTTTCATCTTTTCAAGAACTTGTCAGCCAAACTATCCCTAAATGAATGAAAATGGACTAAAATCCATTAAAATGGAAATCAAAAACTATGACAAATTGTAATTTTAAAATATTTTATTCAACATATAATTTCATAAGTTAATAAGCATTTACAATCATTTTTTTTTAAATTAAACTAATTCATAAATTTAATTTTTAATAAAATACAGTATTATATATTGCTATGATTCAAAACACTGATACTGCTACTATTTAATTTATTTTTTGAGTTCCATAAACCAAAGGCTTACTACTGAATAATTTTTGAAAGGCCCTGAAGCAAGCCTTACTCTATTCGGTCTAAGGCTAGACGTCAAATGGATATGAATAGAAAATAAAAGTAAATAAAGCGAATGCTACCAATGACAGTTTTTTTGAATAAATCGTCACGAAGAAGATCTAATTTTTACAAATAAAAGTAACTAAAGATCAATCAAATAATATTTTACGATTTTTTCAAACAAGTGGAATACCTGATCGTAAAGACTCAAAAGAGTTCCTACTGCCTTTTCATTGAAATGCTCTATATCAATTCCAAGGAAAACCTTTTGAATGCCGGGATAATGAGCAAGACGCCGTCGCCGATGCAATCTCGCGACCAACTCCTTCTCAAAATGCCCCAAAAAATAGATTATATCTTTATAGGCAAAAATTACAAACTTCGTGGATGTACGCAAGATTGGATTCGCAAGTGATAATACAGAACAACAGATCAAGAAGTTCAAAAGGGACCTATTAGTGGAAGAGACAGCCTTAAAGAGAAAATAAAATGACGCGGATCGGTTCACAATTTAGATATTAAATTGTTTGATTAATTTTTCACAAACTAAAAAATTTTATTTTCCATAAAAACAAAATAGGAAAGGTAAAACTAAGAGATAGCGCCACTGGAAAGTGAAAATCGAGAAAGTTTAAGAAAAATTAATTTCAGAAGTAAGTCTTTGGAACTCAAGAATAATTTAACCGTAGCAGTGTTATTATTATGAACCATAGCAATATATTGTCATGTTATCAACTTAAAACTAAGATAAATAACCTTAATAAAGTAAATTGCATCTTCCGGTTAAAAACCGCAGCTTCGATAGATAAAGTGTAACCTCGGATGGAACTTTTGTTGTAACGGGTTGTTAATATTTGGCATGTAGCATTTATAGAAGGTTCATGGCATACCATTAGAGCCTTTTTGAATACAAAATTTCATTTCATAAGCTGGCCAGAGCAGTTAGCATTCTAAAATTAAAATTTATCCTACGGGTACACAGATCAAAGTTGGAATTGTTTTGCATATCCAATAGCAGCGTCCGCATTTCTTGGCACTATTGTAAGTGAATCCAAAATCCAAAAGATTCAAATAAGGCTAAAATGAGCAAAGAAAATTTCATCCTTCGGAAAATCTAAAAAGAGATTTAGATAACATAAAAATTGTAATTAGATCATAAGGCATACCAAAAGTTGAGGATTAATTTGTAGAACGATTTGCTATCCAAGTGAGGATGGTAGATGCAAAATTGAATCTTCTACATTGAAAATGTGAAATTGTAACCTGCAAAATGTCAGATTTTTAATTTTAGTAATAGATTTGTTAATAGGATAAGGATTTAAGTGAGATTAGTATTGTAAGATGAGGAATTAAAACTAAGTGTTACGCAAGTGGTTAGAATAGGCAAATGTGTGAAAATAAACATGGGGTGCAAAGAAAGAATTCGTACTTTGACAGTCGATTGTAGAACGACCAGTGTAATTAGAATTTTTCTAACAATTTTGTGCGGGACGGTTTTGAAGACTTTAATTTTCGTGAAAGTTTAAAGAAGATCCGTAGATAAGTTCACCCAGCCAATTGGAATCGAGTTTTTTGGAAAAACCCAGATGTAAAGTAGAATTTTCAATTTAATATGCTTCGCGATGCGAAAAATACGTTTAGTAGGTCCATTTCACTTGCCGAGTGAACATGTGAAAATTTCGTTCCTGAAAAATTTAAAATATGAACGATAACCTAAAAAATAATTTTGTCGACATGCAACATATAACCATTAGTGACGTCATGGATATTTAACGTAACAAAAAGTGATTTTCAAGAAAATACAACGAAGAAAAAGTTAATAAATAAAAAAATTTCGTATTTACCTGTGTAAATGTTACACGAAACCACGACGATCCTGCATTTTTGGAACCACTGTCTGCGGAGAGGAATCAATGACCTGGGAACAGCTGTTAACATCGGTTAGTGTTCTTTTGATTTAAAACTCGTAATAACAATGAACGATTTTCCAACACTTTTAGTTTAATTAGTTTTAAGAAATTTTAATTTTAAGTAACCATTTGTTGCTTAGTTTAATCAAACACGTTCGCACTATTACAAATAAGGTTAGAAAATAAAGTTGTAACAAGAAAGAAGTTATGTTGGACATCTTTAGTCATTTTGTAAAAATTTTATTCAAGTCAATACAGATTTCAATACAAAAGGCCAAGTTTTGCGGCAGTTTATTTAAAATTTATTCACAGTAACAAGAGCTAAGTTTCATTACAAGATTGCAGCTAGAGCCGTTAAAGTAAGTACGTCACAGGTAACGTTTTATCTATCATATAGCAACTTTACATGCGATTACGAGTTGATTTATCTTTCAAATTATTATCTATCAATTTGTAACGAGGCAGATATTACAATATATTGGTGTATTTTATTGGAAATTAGAAATTAAGTTTATGGATTACTTTAATTTAAAAAAAAAATGAATGATTATTTCGAATATTATTTAGAAAACTACTTTTGTGATAGATTTGTGTGATAGATCATAAACACGGGAAGGTAAACGTGATTGGTATAAAAACGAAAAATTAATAATTACTTAAGAATTTTGAAAAACAAAAAAAATTTTTAAATAAAATACTTCAATATTAACAAAAACTCATAACTTTGATAAATAAGATAAAAAGATGGGAAAAAATTTTTTTTGCTTCATATTAATTACTTTTTGTGACTTTCCACGCGACAAATTGGCACCCAACGCCAAGCAAATTTAATATCGTAAGCACTTAATACTATACGGAATTTTTTTTTGCATATTTGAAGTATTTTCACTTTAATACAAGTACTAATTATGCCTTTGAATTAATTTTCAAGATTTACTCCAATTTACGCAAAATTTATATCAAGATGTTTTCTTTGCATGACGGTTATTTATAAATTTGCACACTTTCTTTACTTTTCTTTTACAATCTCTACAAAATTTTACAAAAAATGCGGCTAGGAGTATTTCAGAAGCCCTCCTAATCAGATTTTTAAAATTATTTAAAAATGTTGTCAAAACTTATGTTCTCTAAAATTTTTTTTATTGTGTGACGGTCATTTATAAATTTGCAAATGGTTTTTTTTATAATTTTAATAATGCCAGGGAGTATTCCAAACCCCCTTTTGTTTTGAAAACAGTTTCTAAAACGTTATTTTCTTCTAATAAATACAAAGTTGAAATAAACATCAGGAAAAACAAGTAGCTCAAAAATGTATTAATATAGAAAATTTAGAAATTTTAAATAAAAGTAAAAGCTAAAAATTTTAGTATTTTTCTAAAATAAACGTCAAGTTCAGTTTCATAAATAAGGGAGAGAGAGGTTCTTAAATAATTAATTTAATTTAATTTATCATAAATTTAAAAAAAAACTTGAAAAATTTATTAATATAAAAATTTAGAAATTTTAAATAAAAGTTAAAAGCTAAAAATTTTTGTATTTTTCTAAAATAAACGTCAAGTTCAACTTTATAAATCAGGAGAGAGAGGAGTTCTTAAATAATTAATTTAATAAAATTTATTATAAATTGAAAAAAAAAAATTTGAAAAATTTTAAATAAAAGTTAAAAGCAAAAAATGTTAGTATTTTTTTAAAATAAACATCAAGTTCCATTTTAAAAATGAAGGGAGAAAGGGGTTCTTAAATAAATAATTTAATTAAATTTATTATAAGCTAAAAAAATGTATTAATATAGAAAATTTAGTAATTTTAAATAAAAGTTGAAAGCTAAAAATGTATTTTTCTAAGATAAACGTCAAGTTCAATTTTATAAATAAGAGGAGGGAGAAGTTCTTAAATAATTAATTTAATTTAATTTATCATAAATTTAAAATAAAACTTGAAAAATTTATTAATATAAAAAATTTAGAAACTTTAAATAAAAGTTAAAAGCTAAAAATGTTAGTATTTTCTCAAATATACGGCAAGTTCAATTTTATAAATAAGGGGTGGGAGGGGTTCTTAAATAATTAATTTAATTAAATTTATCATAACTTTGAAAAAAACTTAAAAAATTTATTAATATACAAAATTTAGGAATTTTAAATAAAAGTTAAAAGCGAAAAATGTTAGTATTTTTCTAAAATAAACGTCAAGTTTAATTTTATAAATGAGAGGAGGGAGGGTTCTTAAATAATTAATACAATTAAATTTATTATAAATTAAAAAAAAAACTTGAAAAATGTATTAATATAAAAAATTTAGAAATATTAAATAAAATTGAAAGCTAAAAATTTTAGTATTTTCTAAAATAAACGTCAAGTTAAATTTTATAAATGAGGGAGGAGGAGTTCTTCAATAGTTAATTTAATTAAATTTAGTATAAATTAAAAAAACTTGAAAACATTTTAATAAAAATAATTTAGAAATTTTAAATAAAAGTTAAAAGCGAAAAATGTTAGTATTTTTCTAAAATAAACGTCAAGTTTAATTTTATAAATAAAGGGTAGGAGGGTTTTAAATAATTAATACAATTAAATTTATCATAAATTTAAAAGGAAAACTTGAAAAATTTATTCATATAAAAATTTAGAAATATTAAATAAAAATTGAAAGCTAAAAATTTTAGTATTTTTCTAAAATAAACGTCAACTTTAGTTTTATAAATAGAGGGGGGGGGTTTAAATAATAAATTTAATTATAATTTATCATAAATTTAAAAAAAAAACTTAAAAAATTTCTTAATATAAAAAATTTAGAAATATTAAATAAAAGTTAAAAGCTAAAAATTTTAGTATTTTCCAAAAATAAACGTCAAATTCAATTTTATAAAAAAGGAGGGAAGAGTTCTTAAATAATTAATTTAATTATAATTTATTATAAATAAAAAATAACTTGAAAAACTTTTTAATAAAAATAATTTAGAAATAAATAAAAGTTAAAAGCTATAAATTTTAGTATTGTTCTCACATAAACGGCAAGTTCAATTTTATAAATGAGAGGAGGGCGGGATTCTTAAATAATTAATTTAATTAAATTTATCATAAATTAAAAAAAAACTTGAAAACCTTTTTAATAAAAATAATTTAGAAATTTTAAATAAAAGTTAACAGCTAAAAATTTTAGTATTTTTCTAAAATAAACGTCAAGTTCAATTTTATAAATAAAGGGAGGAGGGTTTTAAATAATTAATTTAATTAAATTTATCATAAATTTAAAAGGAAAACTTGAAAAATTTATTAATATAAAAATTTAGAAATTTTAAATAAAATTGAAAGCTAAAATTTTAGTATTTTCTAAAATAAACGTCAAGTTCAATTTTATAAATGAGGGAGGAGTTCTTCAATAGTTAATTTAATTAAATTTAGTATAAATTAAAAACTTGAAACATTTTAATAAAATAATTTAGAAATTTTAAATAAAAGTTAACAGCTAAAATTTTAGTATTTTCTAAAATAAACGTCAAGTTCAATTTTATAAATAAAGAGGTAGGAGGGTTTTATAATTAATTTAATTAAATTTATCATAAATTTAAAAGAAAACTTGAAATTTATTCATATAAAAATTTAGAAATATTAAATAAATTGAAAGCTAATTTTAGTATTTTTCTAAAATAAACGTCAAGTTCAATTTTATAAATGAGGGAGAGAGTTCTTCAATAGTTAATTTAATTAAATTTAGTATAAATTAAAAACTTGAAAACATTTTAATAAATAATTTAGAAATTTTAAATAAAAGTTAACAGCTAAAAATTTTAGTATTTTCAAAATAAACGTCAAGTTCAATTTTATAAATAAAGAGGTAGGAGGGTTTTAAATAATTAATTTAATTAAATTTATCATAAATTTAAAAGGAAAACTTGAAAAATTTATTCATATAAAAAATTTAGAAATATTAAATAAAAATTGAAAGCTAAAAATTTTAGTATTTTTCTAAAATAAACGTCAAGTTCAATTTTATAAATGAGGGGAGGGAGGAGTTCTTCAATAGTTAATTTAATTAAATTTAGTATAAATTAAAAAAAACTTTAAAAACATTTTAATAAAAATAATTTAGAAATTTTAAATAAAAGTTAATAGCTATAAATTTTAGTATTGTTCTCAAATAAACGGCAAGTTTAATTTTAAAAATGAGGGTTGGGAGAGGTTCTTAAATAATTAATTTAATTAAATTTATCATAAATTTAAAAAAAACTTGAAAAATTCATTCATATCAAAAATTTATAAATTTTAAATAAAAGTTAAGAGCTAAAAATTTGAGTATTTTTCCAAAATAAACGTAAAGTTCAGTTTTATAAATAAGGGGTTCTTAAATAATTAATTTAATTAAATTTATCATAAATTTAAAAGGAAAACTTGAAAATTTATTCATATAAAAATTTAGAAATATTAAATAAAATTGAAAGCTAAAAATTTTAGTATTTTTCTAAAATAAACGTCAAGTTCAATTTTATAAATGAGGGAGGGAGGAGTTCTTAATATTAATTTAATTAAATTTAGTATAAATTAAAAAAACTTGAAAAACATTTTAATAAAATAATTTAGAAATTTTAAATAAAAGTTAACAGGTAAAAATTTTAGTATTTTTCTAAAATAAACGTCAAGTTCAATTTTATAAATAAAGGGGTAGGAGGGGTTTTTAAATAATTAATTTAATTAAATTTATCATAAATTTAAAAGGAAAACTTGAAAAATTTATTCATATAAAAAATTTAGAAATATTAAATAAAAATTGAAAGCTAAAAATTTTAGTATTTTTCTAAAATAAACGTCAAGTTCAATTTTATAAATGAGGGAAGGGAGGAGTTCTTCAATAGTTAATTTAATTAAATTTATATAAATTAAAAAAAACTTGAAAACATTTATTAATAAAAATAATTTAGAAATTTTAAATAAAAGTTAACAGCTAAAATTTTAGTATTTTTCTAAAATAAACGTCAAGTTTAATTTTATAAATAAAGGGGTAGGAGGGTTTTAAATAATTAATTTAATTAAATTTATCATAAATTTAAAAAAAACTTGAAAAATTTATTAATATAAAAAATTTAGAAATTTTAAATAAAAGTTAAAAGCTAAAAATTTTAGTATTTTTCTAAAATAAACGTCAAGTTCAATTTTATAAATGAGGGAGGAGGAGTTCTTAAATAATTAATTTAATTAAATTTAGTATAAATTAAAAAAACTTGAAAAATTTTAATAAAAATTTTAATTTAGAAATTTTAAATAAAAGTTAACAGCTAAAATTTTAGTATTTTCTAAAATAAACGTCAAGTTCAATTTTATAAATAAAGAGGTAGGAGGGTTTTAAATAATTAATTTAATTAAATTTATCATAAATTTAAAAGGAAAACTTGAAAAATTCATTCATATCAAAAATTTATAAATTTTAAATAAAAGTTAAGAGCTAAAAATTTGAGTATTTTTCCAAAATAAACGTAAAGTTCAGTTTTATAAATAAGGGGAGGGGTTCTTAAATAATTAATTTAATTATAATTTATCATAAATTTAAAAGAAAAACTTAATACATTTATTAATTTAAAAAATTTAGAAATTTTAAATAAAAGTTAAAAGCTAAATATTTTTGAATTTTTCTAAAATAAACGTCAAGTTCAATTCTATAAATGAGGGGGGGATTCTTGATTTGTTGACTGTTGTTATTAGTTTCAAGAAGTTACAGTTTTGTTTTAAATTGTATTTGTATCTTTATTGGCTAAATTCTTATAATTCGCCGTTAACTGCGGCTCCATAAACTTTCGTCAATCGATTTTTTAATTTATTTTGTTTTTAAAATTTACCATTCAAACTTTGTCTTACTTAATTTCCATTTTCTTGCTCAAAGTTGTTGCTAAATTCCCCCCTTTAAAAATATTTTTAAAAATTTTCTAAGCTTCAACGCAATTTTGCGACCTCATTGTTGGTTATGGTGGGACTGCCATATTTCTAAAATTTAGCTGTTTGGGTACGATTAGTTAGAAATCAAATTTTGGCTTTGTTTAAATTTAAATTTTAAATTTTATAACTTGACTTTTCTTCAAAATTCACTGCTTAATCAGTGATCACATTTTATAATCAAAATTAAATTGAAAATTAACAATTTTTATTTTCATCAAAAAAAGAATCGTCCTTCAAACAAAAATCTTTACATTTTGTTTCCGCAAATTTTGGTTTCTTTTTAATTTCAAGACCCCCGGTTTGCGAAGATTACCATGTCGTAAATTTTTAGTCACTATTGGGGCAAAATCGATAAATATTAAAGAATTTTTCGAAAATCATGAAAACCTTTGCTCATCAGCTTTTCAACAAAAGACAATAAGTGGGAATCGAACCTACAACGCTATGTATCCTTTTTTAATTATTAGTAATCCAAAGTGCAAATAAAAATCGGAGAGAGCGCCCAGCTCAAACTATGGAGGTAGCAAACCAGATATAATCGATACAGGATTGGAATTAGTCTTCATAAAGCCTGACCGATGTTCTGTCATCTGAAATT